>JANHZT010005765.1:22433-34221 GCA_032468215.1 Stegonotus admiraltiensis | reverse complement strand
TCTAGCCCCGCCTTTCTCATGATGTGCTCTGCATATAAGTTAAATAGGCAGGGTGACAGTATACAGCCTTGCCGGACGCCTTTCCCAATTTTGAACCAATCATGATTCTGTGTCCAGTTCTCACTGTTGCTTCTTGACCCGCATCAGGTTTCTCAAGAGACAGAGAAGTGTTTATTCACAATGTCCCAAGTCCAGATTTTGTTGAAATGCAACAAGGAGGATCAGGTTGTTTAACTTTAAATTCTCATGTAATTTTCCTCCTCTAATTTGCACTTCTATTTATCTCCTGCTTCCATATGTCTCTCTGTATGTGTGCATAGAAAGTAGGACTATAGGCATGATACTGAGATTTGTGGAAAAATAATAACAAATTTGGTTTAGGAAATTTAGATAGAAAGAAGGGATTATGATGCTTTCTGGATTAAATTTGCAGCTTTCACCAATGAGGAAAAATCAGGAGCCCAAGCATGCTGCTATTGTTAATAATTTCTCAGTATTTTTACCATCTGCTAGGGGCAGGGCTGGAAAACAGACATTTGAGTGAGTTGGTCTTTACTGAATAAAAATGATGGAAGCTGTGCACCATTTGTATTCTTTAATTAACACTTTATTAATTAGCACTTTAATTAACACATTTATTAACACTTTAAAGTGTTAATAAATATTAACACTTTAATGTTTATATGAATAATATTGGGTAGAGTGAATAATATCTTCAATATCTTCAATAGACTCGGATCTGACGGTTTTGCCTTTGGGGTGTGTGTGTGTGTGTGTAAGTGTGAATGTGTGAGCTCTTTTACCTTAGGCCAATCACTTTCTCTCAGTCCTAGGAAGGACCCAATGGCAAAACACTTTTGAACGCTTTCAGAAGAAAACTGCAAGGACTTCTCCAGCCAGTCTCTGAAAATTGGACATGATTGAATGGAAGAAAAATATTGATATGAGAGTCCAGGTTTGCCCATAATTGTAAAAGTTGCTGATTTAAGAGCTTTAAATTCCAGCTATATTTGAGCTAGTTCTGTTTCCTAAGTATGGAAGAAAATGCATTCTGGACACGCTTGGAGATCCATTGTTCCTATCCTGAATGCAAAGCTTGAGCCCATTTCAAATTAAATTCTGATTAAAGCACTGAGTATAGAATGGATGAGCTAGTAGCCATATTGTGAAAGTATGAAGCAACTGGACTACTGATGGACAGATTTGGGTTTTCAAGAAGTTCCATTGAGTTTACCATGTGTCAATGTGTTGTGTTGCTGGTTGCTCTGCAGCACTTATTAAGATGATAGAGATAGCTATGGATGACCAGCCTTTGTCAGTTTGAAAATTACTCTCTGGAACAAAAGTTTTGAGTGAAGCAATAAGAGTGAATACCATTTTAATATTCTCACTCAGTTATGATTAGTCATAAAAACTAGAGAATTTGAAAGAAAGGGGGTGTTTGGACTGCACTGTGGTGGAAAAAACATTCTACAACTCCTTAAACCAATTTTTTTTTTGCTGAGTTAGACCCACAAAGCTTGTAATTTTATTGATAATTTGCATGTTTCCCCATCTAGCCTTGTGTTGGGCTATAATTCTCATCACCCACAAGCAGCAGGGTTTTATGTATTGTAGTGTTTTGCTATTTTCATGATTGACTCAGATTGCTATCATACAACAGTGGATATCCTTTCTTGCAATTTCATTTATCATAAGTAAGAAAGATGCAGAAGTGAGAATGACTTGGCTGGAAATGCCTGTTTGAAGATCTTATTAGGATTTAAGTTACCTTTCCCAAATTACTGATTATCCCCCAAAGCAAATAGCAGCCATATCTTGCTCTGACTGGGATACAGTGGATACTGCTATGGAAAATAGAAACATCTCAAGCAAATAGCACAATATATTGAAGAAGAATTAATAGGAACAGTCTTTAAAAGAGAAATGAAGGACGGGAGCAATCAAGGTTCTTAAGTATCATGAACATTGTCACACAAAGTAGATAATTTTCTAAAAGGAGTATTTTCTTCATTTTTTGACGGAGATTTCTAGATGCTAGTATATTTATGAGTAGATAAGATCACTACAGTAAATTACAACTGACTTGAAGAATGAAGAATTATTGTATTAAATCATAACACCTCCAATTTATTTATTATTTATTTATTAATTTAATTTCTATACCGCCCATTCTCCCGAAGGACTCAAGGCGGTGAACAGCAAACTAAAAACCCAAAAAATACATGAATACAAGTTAAAAACCAAGTTAAAATGAAACATCAGATCTGAACTCCAACTGGAGCCTTCTGCATTTTTTTATCCTTGTATCCCAAATAATCCAAACAAGCAACTTTTAACAAAATCCATCCAAAAACCAGCATTTACACCTCAAATATTTTCATATGACTTGAGAAAGTTTATAAATATGATTAATATTCTCCGTCTGCTTCACAGACAGCATTCTTGGCCAGAAATTAATATAATCTGCCTATTGAATAATTATACTTGTCTCTAAACAAGATGTTAGACCAAACTCAACATTTCAAGGGCTTGGCTATGAATCACCAAATCAAAGAGAAAGAGAGAAGCCTTGGAGTTTATCTTATAGCACACCTCTATCTAAGATCAAAAACAAGCAAAACATGTTATGAATGAGTACACTGAATGAAGCCAAACAAGTTCAAAGTATGTTTAATATCTATTCTCCAGGAAAGAGGTGAAATACAGAAGAGGCAAGTAAACTCAGGAAATAATAATTGTCCCACCCACCTCCTGTTTACGGGAAAGAGGGTTTTTCTACAGCCTATCTTTGTTCTGAAGGTTCTGCCTATGACTGCTCTTAATACCTCATGTCCTTCTGGATTTTGAGTGACTACAGTTCCCAGTTGTTGTTTGTCAATTTCCTAGTTTTAGCAGATAATTCCAGTGTGCTGCCAGACAAGATTTCTTACCGGGAGCTCAAATATGGACACCGTCTCTCTTTTTTAACAGGTTATGTTGATAATCAAAAATTGCAAACTGAAATAATTTCATCTTTCATAATTTCATCAGACCAACAAGAAGAATTAAATAATACCCCAATCAAGGAACTTCCGAACAAGTTAACAGTAATTAGCCCAATTGAAGAATCTCCAAAACCACTCCCATCAACACTGACAGGGCATGCCACTAGAATATAAATTGAGAGCAAACCCCACTCCTTACTGGCACTGATGATGTTACCAAATCTGGGTAATGAAATGTCTGCAAGCAAACAACCAAGCTCAGAGGCACCAAGGCCCTCTCATTTCACCCTGAGCTAGAAATATTCTCCTTTATCAATTTCATCTTTCTGAACTGAGTGCATTTACTTGTAATCTGGAATTTAAAGGGGTAATTTTAATTTTTTTCTCCTTGTGCAATCTATGTTTGTTTTCAGTTGAACATTTCCCGGCTGAAGCATTTCCTCATTCTGTGATTAATTGTTCTTACCTATAACCTAAAGTCTAAAGATAAAAATTTTATTTCTTCCTTTCCTGATGAAAACCTGCGTGAGTAGGATGAGGAAGGAGGATGTATTCTCACTTATAACACGAAGCTCTTCTTTTTTTTTCTTCCCCAATAGACAGAGACTGCCCACCTGAAATTAAGACTTCCCCTCTTCTCTTCAAATGATTGGGTCTCCTCAATGAATTGCTGTAATTGGTAGAATTTTTTTAAAAGGTTAGGGTTTATTGTGAACTAGCCCCATGTCCTCATACTTATTCAAGGACATAAGACCAATTGCACTGGGAACATTAAGGATTATTCTTTATAGCATTTTATGTCTTAGTCATGCAATTATATCATTGTATAGAAAGCTGAACAAACCTATGGAAGGATTAATTCTCTTTTGGTAATTTGCTTTTTTAATTGTGTGAATTCCACATTTCCTGTTTATGGAGAAAATGCCCATTTCTTTTATGTATATTGTCAACTTCTAGAGTTGCTCTAGATATGACTGCTAAATTATTAAATTTGATTCCATTGCCTTTTATTTATATGGCATTGTATTATCCGCTAATGTAATTGCCTTGCTTTATTCCTTTGTTAATTTTTCAGCTTTTTGTTGTTGTTGTTCTGATTCTAATAACTTTCAATACTATTGAAAGCAACTATCTTCATTCATTTTAACAGTTTTACAATTGGTTTGGGGACAGAAATAAATGGTTTTCTTAGTTTACTTGACTTTTGTGAGGAGCAATATAGATGACAGTTCTGTTGGCCTCCTATCATTTTTAATACTATCAGGTATGGCATCTTAGTAAGCAGCCTTGCTAGGAAGGGAACGTGTCACTTTTGCAGTAGCCTGAATCCTTCTTTTCATTTCAATCTCAGAAAGTCCTAAAGATGTCTCTTGCCCATATAAATTGTTGCTAGATCACTGCCTATCATCTGTGAAGTCTAGAGTGTCACTCTACTGAGGTGATTCAATGTGTAACATCTCAACTTTCAGTCCATAGAATGACCTATTTCATCAATTTGTGAGAAGTGTGCCCAAAGATTGAAAAATACTCAGCAAGTTAATATGTACCATATATTAGCAATGGATTGGATTCTCTAAGGTGGCTGGTATTTTAATGATTAATTATTTCTTCTTGACTGAATAACAGAAATTACTTCAGATTTTTTTTAAAAAAATCAATAAATTTGCACTGTAGCAGAGTTTTTGGAACAAAACTCAGCAACTGATTCATCATGAAAACGTATTGCTAACTGAAAGTAGAATCTGTATGTCACCTTTTTTTTTTTTGATTTGATTTATATGCTGCCCTTTTCCGGAGACTCGGGGCGGCTTACAATGCTTTAAGCAATAGCCTTCATACTTTCGTATATTTACAAAGTCAGCTTATTATCCCCACAAACTGGGTCCTCATTTTACCCACCTTAGAAAGGATGGTAGGCTGAGTCAACCTTGAGCCTGGTGAGAATCGAACTCGCAGTAATTGCAGGCAGCTGGATCCTAATTGCTACCTTTAACAGTAGAATTAGTCTGCATTAGCCTGCTACGCAACTCAGCCTACCTTGACAAACATATTGCAGATATATTTCATATTTGTTTTGTTTTAAAATGTAAGAAATATCCCAGCATCAATTGTGTCATCTGGGTTTTCCCCAATTGAATTAAGGACTCTTTCAGGAAGCTTAATGACTATTTAACTGCAAGAGGATGTACTTTCAAAACCAGATAATGGGATAAAAAAATTAATAAAAATGGTTAATTACCTAAGTATAGGAAACCAAACTTTAAACATGAGCACCTGTCTGCATAAACAAAGAGGGTGATATTACTGACTCCACTCCTTTGATGCTGCAATAAAGGCCGTGTGTTTGTGTCAACATATACCTTTTAGTCATAGGTTAGTGTTTCGTGTGTATTATATTTAGCATTTTAATGAGCCAAGTATTCCATTATTTTGACATACGTTGCCAGTTATGCTCAGTAAAGTTATTCCAAAACCAAGATAGCACTCTGGGCAGGGAATCCTAATAATATTTATTAATGTTGCTTTGAAGATTGGACCAGATCTAGAATTTCAGACATGCACAGTGGAAAATGGGGGAGTGGGGTAGAGGGAGAATACTTATTACTCCAGTTCCCAAAATTCATTCTTTGTTAAGGACAACTTTTTAGAAGGAAGGTTTTTGGATTCTGATCTTGATTCCCAGTTAAAAGCAAGTAACCTCAGATCCAGAATTTACACTTGGACTATCTGACCAAGATAGATGGATAAATAAATGAATAGATAAAGGTTACATAGCTGAAACAGAGATCCCTGTTGAAAACGTGGCTTTAATTCAAACGGTATCGAGCATTCCCTACCCCCCAAATTACCACATAACTGCAACCCATTTCCTAGACCTAGGTTATTTCCAAGATCTGTATTTTGTCATTTTATTCTGTTTTCTAAACGTCCATGTGTTTAACCTAAGAAAAAGACTGCCACTCTCATTTTTTTCTAACCTGGCAATCCACTACCATTCACTGAGAACAAATGATGACCATATCACACTGGATTTTTTTACAGTGAATTTGTTTTTGATGTCGGTCACTTTAGTTGACAATAATCAGTTTATGCTTGAGGTTTTCCTTATACATTACGTTTTTGTTCTGGAGAACCCTAACAAACAAGAACCAACTTAAGGCAATTGTTTTGTGCAGTCTCATGAAGAACTGAGGCACTGGGATGGTAACCTACTTCCATTTATTAAAATTTGGAGGATTTTTCTGAGTAAGAGTAGAACTGTGATTTGGGTCTAATTAAAAATACTACTTTACTGGTACATATGTGAAACATTTAACCAGCAATCCAGAACTCTGGCCAAAAGAAGAATCCAGTTTTTAACAATACCGGGCTCAGAATTGATCATGAAGTACTTTCTAGGGTTTATTTTGTTCAAGGTATTCCATAACTCTGCCATCTAAACAGCTTAGTTTACGATGCGTCAGGCACAAGGAACCAGAAACAACACAAGGAGCTAATCAGAATGATATATTTATTGCTACTCGTCCTCTGATACGAATCTCAGCAGACAAATGCACTCAGTACAGAAACTACTACATAAACACTGAAAAGCTTTAGGGCAGATCACCTTTCAGCCACTTCCTCCCCATAATTCAAGGCTAGTTAACCATTCCATTCCTCCCCTCAACTCAGGATTAGTATTAGGCTAGGCTCACATATCACTCAAAGCTATGATTACTTAATCATAGTTGACTAAATTAAGAGTTAGTTATTTCCCAGTGCTTTGTTGTATGTAAAATAAACATGTTGCTCTATTCTAATATTTATCTACATTATCTTTCAATGTTGCCTATGAAATGTGCTTGTTTAGCTTTTTTCATCTTTATAAGAATCTTAAATTAGTCAACCATAAATAGGTACATAAGCTAATACTGCACACATCTAGTGAAGTGCACTAGTTTTGATTAGCTGCAGACAATATACAAGTCCAGGCAATATATATTGCCTGCTTAAAATCAAAGATACCTGGGAACAAATGGGCCAAATGTTAGTTATGGACCTGGAGGATCAAAGTTCAAGTCCACCCTGTCATAAAACCTTCTTGGGATACTTAGAGCTGCTCTCTTCCTCTCAGCCTAGCCTACGTCATATAGTTATATAGAAAACATGGAGATAATGCTCCGTTGAACTCTTGGAGAATATTGACTAATATCATAAATCTAATTAGTTCTCCTAATTTATCAGAGTCAGTTTGGTAAAGTGGCTATGGCATCAGGCTAGAAACAGGGAGAATGGGAATTCTAATCCTGCTTTAGGAACAAAGGTAGCTGGGTGGCCTCAGGCCAGTTACTTCCTCTAGGAAAGAAGCAATGGCAAACCACTTCTGAAAAACCTTGCCAAGAAAATTGCAAGGACTCATACAGGGATTCTGTGAGAATTGGACACGATTGAATAGAAAGGAAAATGGTTTTACCATATTCAAAATGCTTAATATAGTTCTGCTTTCCAGTATACTGAGGCTCTTGTGAGTATTATCATGTAGCCTGTGTTCATGGGTAATACTAATAGGCAAGGAAACTGAAATATGGCCCATTTTTCCTTCTGTACATATTAATTCAGCCAAGATGTTTATGTGCAACTTTGTGAGCTTTATGCAGATAGTCCTCAATGTACAAGTTTGTTTAGTGACTGCTTGAAGTTACAATGGCACTGTAAATAGCTCAACTGCAGTGATTAACTTAACAACTGTGGCAAGAAAGGTCATAAAATGGGGCAAAACTCAGCAGCAGAAAGTTTGGGCTCCATTGTGGTTGTAAATTGAGACCTACCTGTATTGTAAATTCCTCCACACACCAATGTAGAAAATATTACATAGCAAACTTTGTACATTGCAATGTTGTTTTGCAAATCACACTTTTATTTGCATTTCCTTATATAACAATTAAGATTACAGTAAAATTACAGTAAAAAAAATACTGTAGTGTGCTCTCTATCCCTAATCTAAATCTGCTGCTAAGGGGGGAGGGGGGGAAGAATAGATGTTGCACACTAAAATTTTCCATAAAAATATTATTGTGACAATGTCAGGGTTCCAACGCTCTTGAGTTGCCAGACATTTTCCTAAGTTACTGATATCATATGTCATTGGCTCACAATAATATCCTTTTTGGCACTTATGTGAGCCTATTTATCCCTAAATCCTAAAGAACCTTAGGCTCCTGAAGTGCCACCAGATGGCAATATATCTATATACCTATATCCTTTTTTTTTTCCGGTTGAGCAGGAAAATTCTAAAATTGTTTTGGAGCTAAAGCACTTGTCATCAGACTATCCCAATCCATATAATAAGAGATACCATTTATATACAATCTAAAGCCAAGCATTCAAAGCTCAGGAAATCTTGGGCTCTGTATGGTCCCAAGTGTAGGAAAAAAACTTCAAGGATTTTGGTTACAGACTCTACATACCTATTTTTTTGTTGAACTTCTATCACACCTTTTGTCCAAGAGTTCAAGGCTGTATAGATTCCTTTTCCAAATTTTTCCCACTTCAATTCTGTGTAATAGACTAAGATAAGAGAGAGTTCCTGGCCCAAAGTCACCCGCTGAGTTTCCATGATGGTGGACTTGAATTTGAATTTTCTATGTCCTAGTGCAACATTTTAAATTACTACACTTAACTTGTTCTAACAATAAATTGTTCCAAGACTAGTGCCTCTCAAGCCACTTCAATGTGACCGGCACCAGCTAAAGAAGTAAACTCTGAACACAGAAAGGGAAATATTTTAATTAATATCCACATTAAGAATTAATGTATTCAATTTGTTCATTTTTTCTGTGAATTCACAGAGCAACAAGAGACACAGTAAATTTATTTTGGTTCTTCATTTATATTAAAAAAATTAATCAGCTGTTTCTTACACAGCTAGGCCTTGTTTTATAAATATAATACAGCTATAATAAATTGCAAGGTATTACTCTCACATATACTCTGCATAGCATTTCATATCTAAGCTGTATAGCACAGCTTACGACAAAGGCATCTTAAATAAACCGAGGAAAAAGTGCTTGATTTGTAATGTTTTTCCAAAAGTAGAATGTAATACATCATTTTATTATAGATTTAGCTGAGCAAGCTTTATTTAAAAAAAAGGTAATTTAAATGCTTGGGGCTGCATTTAGCAGGTTTAGTTTTTGGACAGAAAGGAAATTGACCAATATAACAATAGAGCAACTAGAATGGCATATTTGCCCCATGCAGCATAGACAGTTTTGCAAATGGATTTACGGTATCTTCCTTTCCATTCAAATGGTTAATATAATTGCTTACCTTCATTAACAGATACATTAGTGAAAACTCAACCTTTTCCAAAGACGTTCCAATAATACATGTTCTAGGAGCAGATTATGCATTTGAACTGAGTTACAGATATTGGCTCTTTAGTAGAATTTCCATTAATTTTCTTTTCCCAAATATAGCATCTTCTGTATTGGCTTTTTACATGATCATCCAGAGCAAAATATATGCAATAACCCAGCAACAGCATTGCATGCTGGAAATTGTATTTTGAACTCCTTAAACCTCTGGAAAGAATTGGTCATTTTCAAAAGTCTTGCCCCACAGTTCATGTAGAAAAGTACAACAGCAGCTCAAGAGCTTTTGGAGAATATATAAGAGCAGAAGGGCATTGACAGAAACTTGATTACATATTACACAATTGTAATGCATATATACATCAAGCTATAAAATGTCTGGAATGAAGCACTGCTTAAAATGTAAAACAGACAACTATATTTTAGTACATTTAGTGGAGTGAGACCCTAAATTTGTCGAGAATAAATCTCTCCCAATTTTTCAATTAAAGCAAAACAAAACCCAAAAGGTGAAATAGGAGGATATTTAGTGCTGCCCATGACAACAAAACAACAAAATTCTCTTCTAAAAAGGAATAATGTGTCAACTTGCTTTATATGAACAATTCAGGATAATTTCTAAATGAAATTTGATAAGCATTTGATAAGCAGCAGAGAAAAAAAGCCTTTGAGTTGTCTTAATAATACCAAACAATGGACCTTGATACTATAATTTCTAGCCATGGTAATAGGACCAAAGTAGATGATAAAATTAGGAGTTGCATTGAACATACAGGTTTTTTAAAAATGCAAATCACATCCGCTAGAAGAAAAATCTGATCATTACTGGGGCTAAATTAATTTGGCCTTTTCTTCTCCTCCTATAGGCCCTAGAACAATCATCCTTTGAAGATATCAGTAGGTGAAATTTCAATAGGGATTACTCTTTCAAAGCAAATACTAGCTTCAACAAATGCGTTTTCTCCAAAATTAGAAGGGGGAGGAAAGATATAAATTCTACTTCCCAGACATCAGATCAATCCAAGCTGATTTTATTTGCATTTCTAAAAAACATTCAAGTCATTTATAAATGCTCTTTTAATAATTACCTCCAGACTGGTTGTGAAAGTTATGACTTCTATAAGATCATTAAAATGTTCTATTCTTGAACTGCAAAGTAAGAAAGTGTTCCCCATTCTATATATTACCTTGGATATGATCTGAGATGGGAAATTGCAAGCAATCCTTTAAGAAATTTTATTTCAATCCTTGCAATTCCCAAGATAACATTTGCCTACAGGCAGACAATATTTATACAAAAATATAGTACAAATTTTGCATCTTTTTCAGGCTTTGCAAAAGAAGATCATAGTATTTGGGCGACTGATCCTTTTCTTCCCCAATGAAAACATTTTGCTCCTCATGTAGATAGGCTATTTTCCCCACAAAAGGTTAAATTTCTGAGCTGCCAGGACCTGGGGATAATATAACTGTAAAAGACTCCACAAATAAATAGTAGCAACTATCTCTCTCTCTCTCTCTCTCTCTCTCTCTCTCTATCTATCTATATATACTACTAAAAACACCATGGTATTTAGATTTATTATAATGTATAATTACAAAAGAACAAACTCTTAATCACTTTTTAACATAGCAATGCAGCATTTATTATGCTTTTTCCTAACAATTCCCAGTTTTTGCTTCCAAAAATTGTTCCAAGTATAAAGGTGATATACACAGCAGCAAACATTTTCAAGTTGGTTGACAAGGATTCAAAGTCCTTCGTCATTATATACTGGAGAAACAGGCTTTACAATGCTTTGTGGATTAGGTTCCACTAGGGGGCGCCAAGTCACTTCCCCAGACAGCAGCAGGTCTTCTCCTGACATAGCATCCAGATGCTGCACCTGATAATCACAGCAAAATAGTGCAAGTTACTTACAGATTTGTTGGAAGGGTGATTTTTTCCTTCAGGATACTGATGGAAGATGGGGCCATTATTTGTTTAATGAGTGCTCCAGAAAGAAAGAATAGGGTCTCTTTGTTATTAAGAATATTAAAATGCAATTTATGTCAATGTGGTTTTGACTGTTTGCTCTACTTAAATACTATAGTTTTGTTATCATAGTACAATTCCAGAAAGTCTCTTGCTTATCAGTAGAAGCTCTTAGGGGTAGAGCTCTGAAACTCCCCCGTAAAAGTGTTTTTCTTTATATTTTTTGAACCATTCCCCAGCATACAGGGATTCCAGTCTCCAGTTATTAATTTAATTATTTACTAGTTTAATGTACATCCAGCCTTTCCATCAACAAATAGCATGCAAATGGCTTGCTGTATGCTAAATAAATACAAAATAGCTAATAATATATTAAAATAACCAACTATGTACATTAACGATGCCCTTGAAGTGATGTCCCGGTGTCTGGAGGCCGTGCGGGTCTGGATGGGGAGAAACAGGCTCCGACTCAA
>JANHZT010005762.1:334053-355535 GCA_032468215.1 Stegonotus admiraltiensis | reverse complement strand
TATATGTGAAGAAATTTGAATATTCATCACCCAGTTCCCAAGCAACCCAAAGTGAAATACCCAGCCATGGATTGTGGTCGCGGTGCCCAGAAAAAGGACGTTCAGGTAAGCAACGTCCATTTCTGAGCATTGAAGATGACATTTTAGAGCTTTATTTTACAGAATAATTTAATGTTATTCCATATATTTACAGGATATGTTCCATCGGGTTAAACTGCTGAGAGGTTTATAGCTATTCCAATTCCCAGGGGCTCTCACTTGCAGAGTAGAGAAAAGAAATGTCCCTATTTTGACTTTTACATTTTTGTAGCAGCCCCTTTTGGTGTCACCATAAATTTTTCCTTTGTGTAGACTTTAGAAGTTTATTTCTAAACTATTGCTATTCATTTTGACTTATTTTTGGCTTAGTCATCAATTTTCACCTTCTGCCTTCTACCCATCTCAAACTAAACAAAAACATATTCTAATAGGAATGGGCACCCATTCTGAACTGTTTCCCGTGTTTGTCATTCTGAATTACATTCTGAATGTGATCTTTATAAACACAAGTGTTCTACATGTGAAAAAATTCATAAAACAACAAATGTGGTTTGCATAACAGTTCCTTGTGGTTTGATAGTAATATGACATTTGGGATATAGAATTTTCTTTTGCAGCAAATACAGTAGTCCTTTAGGCGACATTACCAACAATATCAATTGAGGGCTTCAAAATAATCCATGACTGTTTATTAATGCATTATATAAAATGGGAAGCTCAACTAGAAAAGAGTACTATCACAATTAAGTTACACTCGTTAATATCTCATTATAATGATTGGCTTACAAAAAGTGCCTTTTTGTTAATTGCAGGAAGGATGTGAAGGGTGCAAATGCCACAATTGCTGACCTTTTCCCCCAGCAAGCAGATTTCGGTCCTGATGCTGAACTTGATAGAGCTGTAACACAAGTCAGTGAAGAATTAATAGATGATTATCCTACATCTGATCCACGGTGGGCTGAATCTTTACCTGAAGGTATGGATTCCTCCATATAAAAAGCGGAACAATACATGTGTTAGTTTATATTGGATATAAAGTATACTGGATTATAAGTATACTTCAAGGGTAGCCCTTCAGAGGGTGCATTGCAATGTTATTGTGGATATGCATGGAACAGCTGTTTCCTGATAGTCTGTGACTGAATTAAAGCACACATGCTAAATATTTTGGTCTCTGCATGAACTAGAATAGGGATGTTGCAGGCAGAAATGGTTTAGGATGAAAAGGAGACTGGAGCAGCTATGGAAATTAATACAGGGGAGGGATGGAGCACACAACTAGCAATTTTCCAGTGCACTGCTCCCACAGTCCATGGCTGGGTACTTCACTTATATGTTGCTTGGGAACGGAGTGTTGAATATTTAAATTTTCTTGCTGGTATCCGCCCATTCTGTGTTATCCCTCCAATTCTTTCATTCAGTTGTTGTGGGAACTTGTGTTTTAGATAGCTCTGTGAATTTAGCTATTTAGCTAGCTTTGGTTGTTTCTTTAGTTTTTTATTTTAATTTGTTTTATTCTTTAATTTTGTTTCTTGCTGAATTGTGTGGCTGGCGGCTGTTTCTTTAAATTTTGCCACTGCTGCGGGGAGATAACGAGCCTGGAGCTCCAGGCTGCCCCACTTCACTTCTACCTGCTCAGGACCGCAGCGTTTCGGTTTCTGCCCGGCTGGGCAGATCCGAGATTCCTTTGTTTAGCCGCAGGCGGGGGTGCTGGTCGACCGGTGAGCCGGTGTAACCGCTACCGCCACAGCCCCAGCCTTCTTCAATTAGTAGATTGCGGCTCCGGAGTCAATGTCCAGGCTTGCGGCGCACTCTGAAGTGTTACAGCTGTTTGGCGGCGGCGCGTAAGTTCTTTGACTTGCCGAGTTCCTTTGCATTGGTCGGAGTTGGAGCCGGAGCGAGGAGAGCGCTGCTCAAATTGCCATCGTCACCCTGAGGAGCGCCGGAATAGTGGTCAGTGTTCTGGGGGCCACCATTAACGGGAGAGCTGGGTATGGCCGCCATTTTGCCATGCAAGTCATGGCGGCCGCCATTTTGCCGGGCAATTCATAGTGGCCACCATTTTGCCGCTTCCAGCATAGAGACCACCATTTTGCTGAGCCTGGAGTAGCGGCCGCCATCTTGTTTAGCCTCGTGGAGGCTGCCATTTTGCCGAGCAGTGAGCTTCGGGAACAGATTACCTCCGTGGCAAGTCGGGTAAGCCCAAGCCTCATAAGGAGGTGTCCCAGGCATTTGTGCCCAAGTCTCAGATGTTTATTATGCCTTTTTAATCTGGCGTGTGGAGGCTTCTTGCCTCTTTGCTTTACTTTATGGAGGGCCTTACTGGGGGTGGCGGTTATTCCCCCCCCCCACCATTTTCTGTTCCCAGGAGGTTGGAGGACCTTGGGAACAAAGGGATGGAAATTCAGGCTTGCAACCCTCATAACCTTTTAGGTGATGTCTCATTAATTGCTTTATTTTCCAGACATCCTTGCTGATTTGAATATGGCTGAACCTGTCCTCTCATCAGATTTGGAGGCTGAGAGCAGCCCTCCAAGGAAAGAGACACCACGCCCTGCTGGATCGAAGGCTAAGGCCAAAAGCAAAGTGCCAAGGGCCCATAGGTCCCATGCTAGGACTTCATCTGCACAAGAAAAGGACTCGCTCAGGCGCCACAAGGCCTTAGAGCGCCAATGTGATAAGGCCAAATGTGTGGCTATTGCTGACCCTCCTTCACCACCTGCGTCTGTACCTCTGGCCTCGCATCAACCTGTCTTCAGTGACATACCACATCATTTGCCCCCGGAGGTCTTAGGTGGGGCTTCTGACACTACTGAGATCCATCCAGAGTTGGACAAGGCCAGGGCCCCTACATCTTTAACCCCAAGGTCTTCTGAAGTGGAAGTCGCTCCTGTGGCTTCATTGCCTGTACAACCATCTGCTTCTGCTCCTGTTGCGAGTCTGGGCGCCTCAGGTTCTGAGAGCCAATTGAACATTCATTCTATGTTGTCTGATGCCTTGGCCAGAATCCTGGCAGCTGGACTTCAGCAGAGTGTGGTTCCGGGTCCTTCGACCAGTGCTCCACCCTTGGGACAGGGTCACTTACCCGACAGACCTACTTCTTCGGTTCACCACGATTATAGTTCCAGTGAGGAGTCTGAAACTGGTGAGAAGTATCCTGATGAAATGGAATTCTCAGAGGACAAAGATCTTCTTCCTGAGCAACCAGCATTCACCAGCTTCTTTCGACCTTTGATCTTCAAGTCGCTGCTGCATAAAGCTAAGGTTACTACTAAATTTGGCTTGACACCAACTTCATCTGAGGGGGCTCCCCCCACCCACATCCTTCATGACCCATTGTTCCAGGTGGCTAAACCTGATAAAGATGTTATTCCTTGCCCTCCGTTCTTCTCAGAGGTGGTACAGAATGGTTGGACCCATCCTGGTTCCTTGATGGCACCGAGTGGCTTGGACAAGAAGCTTTATTGTGCAGCACCTCTTTTGGAGGACCTCTTAGTAGTGCCTTCAGTGGCTACGCCGGTGGCAGCTCTGACTTCTTCATCTGTTCTTTCCAGAAACATTGTGGATGGCCTCAAGGCTGAGGACAGAAGGGCCGAGTTAGCCTTCAGGAAAATGCACCAGGCGACTGCCTGGGCTGTGAAGGCTGCTACCTCTACGTCATTCTTCACGAGGGCCTCCTTGCTATGGTTGCTCCAGCTACAGGAGCGACTGCCCCCTGAGGACACCAGACTTCATCAAGATGTCAACAAACTGGTGGTGGCGGCTGAGTACTCGGCGGATGCTTCGCTTAATGCAGCTATGTTTGCTTCCTACGCTCTCTCTTCGGCAGTCACTTCTCGCAGGCTCTTCTGGCTCCGTAATTGGAGGGCTGATGCAAAGTCTAAATGGAAACTAGCTTCAGCACCTTACAAGGCACTGAATCTCTTCGGAGCAGCACTGGATCCACTTTTGATCGAGAATAAAGACAAGCAAAAGACTCTTCCCTCATCTTACCATCGCCCGGACTGGAGATATACCCCATATACCCAGAGGCAGTCCTTTTTATCCTACTCTGGACAGGGAGGAACTTACCATCAAAGAATCTATTTCCAAGGGGCAGACCATACGTCAGACAGGCAGTCCTTTCGTGACCGTGGCCATTATCAACCCCAGGCTAAACATCCCTTTCGGGGATCCGGCCACAGATCTTTCCGCAGAGGTAAATGACTCAAGGCCATCGGCTCCCATTGGTGGTCACCTCCAGCTCTTCCACCACCGATGGGAAGCCTCCACAACTGAACAGTGGATTCTTCACACAGTTTCTCATGGACTTTGCCTCAAGTTCCACTCCCCTCCTCCCAGTCGTTTCATCCATTGCCCGGTGCCTCCCTCAGAGGCAAGAAAAAATCTCATGGAGGCTGAGATTCATTATTTGTTGTCTATCAACGCCATCAAGCTGGTGCCTGTGTCTCAGGAAAAGATGGGGTTTTATTCCACGGTGTTCCTGGTACCAAAGTCCTCAGGGGGGCACAGGGGGATCTTGAATCTCAAGTACCTGAACCAATTCATTCTTTACCGCAGATTCAAGATGCAGTCCCTGCGTTCCATCCTGGCGTGTGTCAGGAGAAGGGATCTGTTACAATCCATAGACCTCAAGGAGGCGTACTTGCACATGCCAATTCACCCGGCCCATCGAAGGTACCTTCGCTTCGAGTTCAACGGCTGTCATTTTCAGTACTGCGCGATGCCATTCGGGCTGTCCTCAGCCCCAGGGACGTTTACCAAGTTGGTGGCGGTAGTGGCGGCACAGCTATGGGTGATTCCAGTGCGCATTCTTTGTTACCTGGACGACATCTTAGTCCTCTCATCGTCTCCGCTTCAGGCAACGAAGGACATTGAGCTGGTGATAGACCTCTTCCAACAACACGGGTTTTCAATCAACAAGTAGAAGAGTCAACTCACACCTGCGACGCGTATCCTGCATCTGGGGGCAATTATCAACTCGGACAAAGGTCAGGTGTTCCTCTCCCCAGACAGGGTGTCGAGCCTCACCAGCTTGGTGACTCGGGTGAGAGCTCAGACCTCTTCGTCACCTCTTCTGCTCTCTCAACTGCTGGGGAAGATGGTGTCCTGCATAGCCCTTGTTCCCTGGGCACACAGACACAGTCGCCAGTTGCAGTGGTTCCTGTTGCGCTACCAGAAGTCTTGCCAGAGCACATCCAGGACTCCTGTTCCAGTTCCACCTCAGGTGCGCCTCTCTCTTTGGTGGTGGCTGTCTCCCACTCTCTAAAAAGGGTGCATGTTCTTAGAACCTGATCGTCTGATCCTAACGTCGGACGCGAGGTTGCAAGGGTGGGGAGCTCACCTGTTAGACCACGTGACTCAGGGACTGTGGTCCCAAGGAGAGAGGGCCCACAGCATCAACTGGCTGGAATTGCAGGCAGCTTGTCTAGTTCTGCGCCATTTTCGACTGATGTTGGAAGGTCAACACGTTCTCCTCCTTACCGACAACATGACCACGAAGGTTCATGTGAACAGGGAAGGGGGAACTCGATCGAAGCCTCTGATGATCGAGGCAGAGAAGTTGCTGGACTGGGCGGAGCGCCATACCCTGTCGTTGAGAGCAGATCACATCTCAGGCCAGGACAACGTACAAGCCGATTGGCTCAGCAGGGAGCAGCTCGATCCAGCGGAGTGGCGACTTCACCCACAAGCCTTTCAGGAAATCGTCCAGAGGTTTGGCTGGCCTTAGGTAGACCTCTTCGTGTCTCCACAGAATGCTCACCCAGGTTTTACTTGCGTTTCCCGAGCGCCGGAGCAGAAGGATACAATGCTCTTCGCTGCCCTTGGCCTCCCGGCCTGCTCTATGCCTTTCCACCGCTTACCTTGATTCCGAGGGTGGTTCGGAAGCTTCTGAAAGAGCAGGCAGAGGTTCTTCTCATGACTCCTCTATGGCCATGCAGGGCCTGGTACGCGGACTTGGTGTCCCTTTCCGTGTCTCCACCATGGACGATTCCACGTCACAAGGTCTCTCTCAGCCAAGGGGTCATCGTCTACCTAGACCCCCAATGGCTCCGGTTGACTGTCTGGCATTTGAGAGGGTCCTGCTGAAGAAGGATGGGCTGCCAGACGACGTCATACATACTATCCAGTCTTCCCGACGACCATCGATGGTGCGTATTTACGAAGCATCCTGGAAGGCCTTTTCTCGCTGGTGCTCTTAGCGACATGTTGATCCTACTACAGCTGAGGTCCCTCAGGTCCTTCAATTCTTGCAGTCAGGTTTGGACAGAGGTTTGGCTCCTACAACCTTGAGACGTCAGGTCGCAGCTTTGGCTACAGTCATTTCTCGAGATCCGCTTTGTTCCTTGTCCCAGGATCCGGGGATCAGAGGCTTCCTTCATGGTGCGGCGGTCATTTCTCCACCGGTTGTTCACCGTTATCCGTCCTGGGACCTGTCTCTGGTACTTCAGGCACTTACTTCAGAGCCATTTGAGCCATTGGGATCAATCAGTCTCAAGTTTCTCTCCTTTAAACTTGTTTTCCTGCTCGCTATAAACATCGGCAAGACGTATCTCAGAGATCATAGCCCTGTCAGTGCTCAAAGACCTCTGCATCTTCCATGCAGACAGAGTGATACTGCATTTGGATCCTACGTTCCTGCCAAAAGTAAACTCATGGTTTCACTGGGCCCAGGAGCTTATCCTACCAGACTTCTGCCCTGATCCTCGACATCCTCAGGAGCAGCGTTGGCACACGCTCGACGTCCGGAGGGCTCTACGTAGGTACCTCAGGCGGACGGCTTCCTTTCGCCGGACAGAAGCGCTGTTGGTCTCCTTCCATCTGTCTTCCGTGGGCCAGAAGGTGTCTTCTTCGACGGTGGGACGATGGATCAAAGCTTGCATTTCTACAGCTTAAGAGCGCCAGTCCAGACCGCTTCCAAGCAAGATCTTTGCTCATTCTACCCGCAGCGCTGCTACAATGTCGGCTACGCAGGCTTCCATTACTGACATCTGTCGAGTGGCCACGTGGTCTTCTGCATCCCCTTTTATACAACATTACAAGATTGATGCTTTTGCCTCGGCTGAGGCTTCTTTTGGCCGCAGGGTGTTGCAGCAGGTCCACTCTGTTCAAGGTTTGGGGAGCAGTCAGCCTCCCGCCCAATGAGAGCGAGCTTGGGTATATCCCAGCCATGGATTGTGGGAGCAGTGCACTGGAAAATGGACGTTGGCTTACCTGAACATCCCTTTTCGGGGCACTGCGACCACAATCCATTCCCTCCCCTGTTACGGCTTCCTGCTCCGTTTGGATTGTTGCCTGTTGGCAGGTTTGGTTTTGTTATTTGTTTCCTTATAGACTTCCGTTACCTTGACTCTTCGTGAAAGAACTGGAGGGAATAACACAGAGTGGGCGGATACCAGCAAGAAAATTTAAATATTCAACACTCAGTTCCCGAGCAACACATAAGTGAAGTACCCAGCCATGGATTATGGTTGCAGTGCCCCGAAAAGGGACGTTCAAGTAAGCCAATGTCCATTCCTTTCTCCATGCAGTATGTCCTACGATGGCAGCCCAGCTATCCCCAATTTCCCCAGCTTCTTTAACTCTTCAGCTGGTCCAATGTTCCATTGCAGGATACCTCACCAGCCTGCCCACTTTCTGATCCTTCCTTGCATTTTTCCTTTCTTCCCTCCTCCCCTTTCTTCAGCTGCCACTATTGATATCCCACCTTGGCATATCCCACTGGCTAGTCTTCATTTCTCCCATCTCATGTCTTTCCTGTCCCTTCTTTCTCCTCCCTCTGGGATTGGTGCTGGAGAGTGTTGACCACATTCTGGAATTCACTTCAGGCAACAGGAAAAATTCAACAGGCTTGCTCTGCATCCCACTTAAACTAATCAGTATATCCCTGAGCATCTTATCCATAGCCTAGTATTGTCTATATGCATCAGAGGATTTTGAAGTTTTCCTTTATGTTGGGCACCAGAGTGGAAACTTCATGTTCAAAAAACAAGAGTAATGGGAAGAAAAAGAAATGTCTTCCTTGTATGTCAGTTATGTACATACAGTTACAATGTGTGGAAGGTTTTGTATTTCTTTTCCCCTTTTTGAATCTATAGCAGAGAATACTGAGTACTAGAATTTTAGGTAGCCTCTTTTATTTTTGCCTTTGGAATTCCTGTGCACTGGAAGAATATTCCAAGGAATTCTTCTACAACATTGTTCTCCCACTGGTATCGTCTTGGTGTATTTAAATACAAATCCAAAGGTATAGCCAACCCTGTTCATTTTTTTTTTGCCTGAAATGAATGTAGAGTGCATTCTGAAACATGACCAATATTCTCTTGTACCTGTCCAAGAGGGAGGGGTGAAGGGAAGGGCATTGGGAAGCCATCTAGGGGAAAGAGAGGGAAAGCATTGAGAAGATTGCTGGCAGGATATGTTATGGGAGAATGCTGGTGGCTAGGGAAGTAAGGAAGGTGTTGGGAAGATTGGGAGTGGGCAGGCCTATATACATGCCATGCTGACAGCTAGTGAGGAAAGAAGATGATGGCACATTTATGGGTTGCTTACTCACCCTGTCCATAGTTTTGTATCTTCAAACCACCCTAATGTACTTAGTTTATTTTCTGCCAAGCATTGACTGATCCAATGAGTCTAATGAAATTTCTGAAACCTGACGGTTTGTTCCAGGTTCAAAACTGTACTTGTTCAGTTGCATACACATCCTGACCAAACATGCATTTTTCAGAAATAGATGATGGGAAGAAATAGGAAAAGACATCTAAATTAGAGCTAACCTCACAAAACCTCCATGCTATGAATTCCTCTATTTAAGAAAATTGTTATATCATCCAATATAGTTTGAATGGGTATACAGTATATTCAAGATTGCAGAATTTTTTTGACTTCCTGAAGTAGACATCCTTACTGATCTTGATATGAAATTGTAACTGAACCTGATCCAAAGGGAAAAAATAAGTTGTTGTTAGATTCCTTTTATATAATACTGGCAAAAATATGCAAAAATCCAACAGGATTTTTGGAAAAAAATGAAATGAAAATTTTTGAAAAGTAAAATTACATTTTCAAAGTTTATTTGAAACAAGTAAAAATCTAAATGCTCTTGATCGTGTTTTTATCCAGATGCAGCAAATTTTACCAACTCATCCATCATTATTCTTCACCAACTGGATAATAAGTCACAAGCACATTCTATGTACATTGATTTTCTTCGCCAAGTAAGTTCTTAATGCTATCGGATAAAAATATGGATAACAGTGTGGCATACATTATTTTTATTTACAATTATCTCTATCTAAGGTTGATCTCTTTGGACGACTGGATTGTGTTCAAGTAAGAGGCATGCCGATGGCAGCTCGATTACTACTTTGTGAACATGCAGAAAAATTAGCAGCCACTATTGCTCTCAAGAACTATCATTACAGATTGCCAGATCTCGTGACTTGTGCAATACAGATTGCTTTGAACAAAAGAGAAGATGACATTCCTTCAGGTCTAACACCTGCTGATGTTTTCTTTAGAGAGGTAAGAATTATTTGTGATCTAGAAACACATTATGCATGAATAAACTTCAAATATATGAGGAGCCTAAAAGTATCCTAGATAGAATCCAAATGGCTTGGAACAAAGACAAAAAGTTAATAGAAGGCAGTCATGCCTTGATAATGAAAATTAAATGGAGGAATAAAGTAAGCTGTATCTGCAAGACTGCCTACCCCTAGTGTGATTTTTTTTAAAAAATACAGACCCAATGTCTTCCATAAATGGAGTACCAGTGTGACATTCTTTTGTTTTTTAGGTTTCTCAAGTAGATACTATTTTTGAATGCTTACTGGAAAAGGAAAAACAAGTCTTGAAGGATACATCGGTTCAGTCTGAAGAATGGGGTGAAACAGTTGTTGATGTAAACAATATTATAAAGGTATGATATACTATGTTAATCATGACAGAAATCTGCAAAGTTGATTAATGTTACGTAAACAGATTTCTATCCATCAGTGCGACTTAACATTTTTTCCCCTATCTCTGTATTTCTGTACATCAGTTCTAAAGAACTCCATACTCCTTTGGAGCACATTTATGGAGTGTGCAGGATAGTGGAATGGAGTAAAGTTGGGGGACTCTACCAGTAGCATCCTGGTGTCCGCTTGTTTATTTTACCCAGAAATGTACTGTTGCTGAAAATGAAAGCAGTATATGAAACCATAAGGCACTTTTCTTTCTCATTTTTTTAAAATTCTGACTCTTATTATGATATTAAAAATTACTTGGCTTTTGTCTAGAGGCATTCATTTTTGCTTACACATACTTCCGGTTTATCTGCCAATGGTCTATAATCCTTATAAAAATGACTGAGTTCATAATAAGAATCATATTTATGTTAAAAACCTAGCATATTCCATAAAATTGATTTTAACAAGATTTATTTTCTTTGGGTTTTTTTGTGAAGGATATGCTAAAAGCTGCTATCCAAGATCGCCAATCTAAAATTCCTTTATATAAAACAAGAGATCCCACTAAAGTTGAACCTGAATATGTACCTTGGACAGGTGAGAAAAATTAAAATGACATTTGTGATGTTTTGCTGTTAATTTATAATATGGTCTTAGTTATACTAGTCTTTCACATACCTGGTATATTAAACTTTAAAAATTCCCTCCATTTTCTGTACTTAATCTGTTAGAAGGTGCTGTTTCTGATGCCTGTTTGCAAAAAATGTGAATTGCTTTCATTTCTTAATGCCACCTCCTGAAGTTTAAAGTTGATGTATTAATTTACTTAGCAGCATTCTGATTCATGATTTGGGAATAATGCAGTTATTCACATACCCCAACCTTAGCACTTATTTGACAGGGCAAAAGTATACTATGATGCTGTTAGCAAATTCAGTTATTTGTACAAGAAACCTAAGAGAAGAAACCTAGAAGAAGCTAATGGTCAGGATAGAAACCAGAAGATTGTGAATTCTAGTCCTTCCTTAAGCATGAGAGCCAGTTGGGTGACCTTAAGCCAGTCACTCACTCATTCAGCCCAACCCAGCTAACAGGATAGTTGTTATGGGGAAAATAAGAAGAGGAAGGAGTATTATGTTTACTCCAGGGGTGAAATCCAGCAGGTTCTAACAGGTTCTGGAGAACCAGTAGCGGAAATTTTGAGTAGTTCGAAGAACTGGCAAATACCACCTCTGGCTGGCCCCAGAGTGGTGTAGGAATGGGGATTTTGCAGTATCCTTCCCCTGCCACGCTCACCAAGCCATGCCCACAGAACCGGTAGGGAAAAATTTTGAATTTTACCCTGGTTTACTCCTTGCGTTACTTATAAAGTAATAAAGGTGGGATAAAAATCTAAATAAAAAACCATGTTTGAATGAGCATGGGAGCATAAGTGGATACTTTTGAGCTCTAGAAATTTTTCTTTTATGAGTACAGTTTTTTCTGGTTGTTTTATGCCCATTCTTCTTGCTGGAAAGTCTGTCTGTTCTACTGAAAAATGCTGCTTTACTTTACAAACAATGAATTTATTTACATACGCATTTTCATTTTTACTTGTAACTTATACGTGTACTATATTAGTGGTAAAGTTTCAAGCTGCAGAAATGTCATCAAAATGTTTTTATGGTCTTCTCAAGCATCTGTTGGCGTACGAACAACAATAGTGCAGCAACATGAAATCATTCTGAAGAAGGTTTATCCACAAGCTAATAGTAAGCTTCGTAGCACCGTGACAGAACAGCTGGTGGCACTGCTAGATTGTTTTCTGGATGGCTATGTTTCTCAGCTTAAATCTGTGGACCGGCCTGAACATCAGGAACGTTATAACAGTCTGCTGGTAGAATACGAACAGAAAAGAACGGAATTATTGCTACCATTACGTAAGTGCTTCTGTTTTTGTACAAGCTGATGTTCAAATTCCTAATAATAAGTTGGCCGTTTTATGCAGTATGAAAAGAAAAATGGTTAAGGCATTAAAGACAGAGGGATAAGAAGAGCAAAATATATTTAGGTTTATAATACCATATAAAAATCTGGCATTTGAAACAAAAGCAAATTCTCCCAAGGTGTTACTCTCTTTTCAGTTATTATATTTTTATTCTAAAGTTGAAGTTGCTTTTTTTTTAAAAAAAAAAAGAGAGATTGTGGGGGAAAGTATTTATAAGAATTACTATCTAATGTAATTTTGCATTCAGTCAGAATTATCAGATACTAATTTTTTAGTTAGGACAGAGGAGCATAACTTTTTTCAGATAGATGGTCATCTACAGTGATATATCAGGAACTGCTTTAGGCAAAATAGGCAAAAACTGCATTGGATTTGATTTAAATTTAATTCGATGTAACTTTATGAAGCCCAGCAGATGGCAGCATGGATTTGACTTTGGCCTATCTCAAAAAGCTATACAGCCCTTTTAAGATCTGCTTATTATTTAAATGGGAGATCACAGGGAAATCCCTCAGTTCAAGGGTGGGCTGGCAAGTTGAAGAACCTTTCTGGAGAATGATTAATGCAAACCACTTAGATACTGTTGCCAGGAGTCTAGATGGACATGGATATGTACTCAGAAGCAGTCAAACTTCACTTGGGGAAGTTTTTACTTAATGGGATTATTCTCTGCATATTTAATAATTGCCCCTTTCTCTCATATTAAAAGTAACAATTTGGTAGTCAACTTTGGAAGGACTTTGTGGCTGCCACCAAGATTTTTTGGAAAGTCTTTGCAACTCTCAGGACTTGGGTTATAGCTTCACAAATGGAAAGACAAGAGTTAAGAACAGTTCTTAATTCACTTAGATTACTTGTTACTTTGCCAAATTCCAGTTTTGCAGTTTGTGTTTTTACAGTACCCTTGCTTGTAATAAAGCTTCCTTTGAACAAGGGAATACACCATGGAGTTCATGGAATATAAGAAAAAGTGAATTGAATTCTTTCTTTAAATTGCATTACTGCTTTGTTCAAAAAATAAAATGGCATGATAGTGCTTGTTTCTGTATCATCTCATGGACTCTATTTCTAATAATCGTTGAATATTTATTAATTACCCACTTTGCTTACTCTCAGTTTGTTGGATATGGATATAATATTATAATGATAGCAATCTCGGTTTTGTTTTGTTTTATTTTGATTCAGATTCAGTATTTTGAGACTGGTTACAATGTATTTAATTGTTGTTCTGCTTATACACCTCCCAGAATCATACTGTGTTAAAAGATTGATTATATAAACTTCTTAAATAAGTAAAGAGAGATAAAAGCCAGAATTTGCTATAGAAAGAAAAGATACTATCTGTCTACTTCAAGAGAGTGTAATGTCCAAATATCTGATAGATGCTTTGTGCGTAAACTGTATTGTGAAGAAAATGTTTTTTTTAATTTGACAATACTATCTTATCTACTAGCGATTTCAGAGTAAACACGTATGATCTGTTGTGTTTTCTGTTTTTGTTGATCTTTGCACAGTTGTTCTCAAACAATACCAGCAAGCTGCTGCTCTTGCAGAAAAATATTGTGACTTTGATATTTTGGTACAACTATGTGAACAGACTGATAACCAAAGCAGATTACAACGCTACATGACCCAGTTTGCTGATCAGGTGAGTATTAAAATTTTACATAGTGAAGTTTTGTCATTTAAGTCAGGGGTGCCAAACCTTTACAGTTTGGTGGCCTGGGGGGAGAGGAACTCCATTTGTGTGATCAGTGGGTCCACGCACTCGCCACTTGTGCAAAGGAAGATTCACACGTAAGCACAAGATGGCCACCGCTTGAATGAGCCAAGTCGAACTACACACGCCTGCATGTGCACCGGTCAGCTGCTCGCACAGCCTGTTTCCAAACAGGCCACGGCCTGATAGTGGGCCTCAGCCTATGTGTTGGGGAACCCTGATTTAAATTCAATACTTATATCCTTTTAATTTCAAATGATACTTTTTTCCACATAGTTTCTCTAGAGCAGCAGTCCTCAGCCTTTCTGGCTTGGTAGCCTGGCGGGGTGGGGAGGAGCTCCATTTGTGTGAGCAATAGGTGCATGCGCTCTCCACTCGCACAAAGGAAGGTTCACACACCAGCGCAAGATGACCATTGCTCACATGAAGGAAAATCCATGTGTGAGCACAAGACGGCTGCCGCTCATGCGAGGGGAGTTTTGTGTTCAAGGGCAAGCTGCCTCCGCTCGTGCAAGGGGAGCTTCACATGCAGGCACTGGCCCACTGCTGCGCCACCTGGCTTCGAACAGGCTGCGCCCAGGAGTGGGCCATGGCTGAGGGTTGGGGACTACTGAGCTAGAGGATTATCTGTCTAAAATGTCCTATATCCATGATGGCAAACCTATGGCACGTGTGCCAGAGGTGGCACGCAGAGCTGTCTCTGTGGGCACGCGTGGCATCGCCAGCTGCTCTTCTGATTTCCAGTTTGCACATGGCACACCGGCCAGCTGGTCTTCATGGGTTCCGGAGTGCCTGAAAAGGGCCCTGAAAAATGGCCTAAAAACGGCTTGGAAAATGCCCCCAAAGCAGGTTTTTCAGGCCAGTTTCAGGCCATTTTTGGGCCAAAACCAGCCCCCCAAATGGCCAAAAAACAAGCATCTACGTGCTGGCCAGCTGGTCTTCGGATTTCTAGCACTCTGACATGCATGCACGTGTGTTCTGGTTTGGGCACTCAGTGCCAAAAAGGTTCGCCATCACTGTCCTATATTCTTTCAAGTTGTAGAGCGTTATAGAGAGAATTGTCAATTTTATCTTTATTCAAAAAGCTATTTGTTCCAGTACTTGAACTGGAGAAATATGCATTATAAGCCAGGGTACAGATGTGCATTCTGCAGATATGCCAATTAAGCAAATCAAGTCTCATGGGAACTTTTAATATAACATAAGGCAAAGGACCAAAAGGTGTTTAGCTGCTTCAGGGTTCTGATTTATTCCTGCTTTAGAAATAATCACTCGATAACTAACAGAGGAGCAATTGACAGAGCAAGCTAGAAAATAATGTTAAACCAGGACAACAGCTTGCCCTTTTGCATGTTTAAAGATATATTGAGCATTGACATGAGGGAATAAAAAATTCATTTTTTTCAGATTGAACCATAGTAATAGATGCTTGTTGGGAGCAAAGCTGTAAAAAAAGAAATGAGCATTTTACACTTTTAAAGATCTATACTTCTGTTTCATAAGAAGACCATACTTGGCAAAGCAAATCCTTATGCATATACCGTATAATTTTATTTTTTAGAATTTTTCAGATTTTCTGTTTCGTTGGTATTTGGAAAAAGGAAAAAGAGGAAAACTGTTATCTCAGCCAATCGCTCAGCATGGCCAGCTGGCTAGCTTCTTACAAGCTCATGAACATCTCAGTTGGCTACATGACATCAATAGTAATGACATGGATAAGGTATGTTTTAAAATAATACAAACTTCTTACCTTTCCCTTAGTCAAGGAAATGCATACAATGTACATCCTTCTTCCCTCTTTCTTGGTCCACTTGGGAAACATATAAATTGGTAATATAAGGAACAAGTAGTAACCTTTGTGTAATCATGCAGACTTTTTGGTTGGTTATTTTCATTTTTTAAAAAATAATGTTTCTGTAAATTGGGGTGGGGGAGGGAGGGAGGTGGCATTTAAGAGGAGCAAGTTTCTTTCATGAGGAAATACAGACCTCTGCTTGTATAGATTTGCTGGGTCTTTGCATAGAGCTTAAATTTGACTTTAACAGTATTCTTCATTGCCAAAATTTATTGTAAATCACATCACCAAAATTCAGCTCAAACTTCTTCTTCAGTAATATCACCATGGTTAGGAAAAATTTTGGGCTGAATTATATAATTTAAATTTGGAACAAGAAGGTTCTATGAGATGATTTCATTCTTTCAAACTCTGCCCTAGAAGTAATGGGTAGAGTTTGACCAAACAAAAGTATTTAATAGAGCATTTTTATACAACTACTTTTCCCCTGAATTTACTTGGTTAACTTGTTTATGTCAGGATTTTATTTTTAAATATTAACAAAAAGCATACATGCTTATCATATTGTAGGACCAGGTATCTTAGAGAATAAACACTTTGTAAAATATATCTGCCGTATTTTTCAGACTACAAGACACCTTCCCCTCCCCCCAAAAGTGGGTGGAAATGTCTGTGCGTCTTATAGTGCGAATATTGCAGCGGGGGGGAGGGGGTTGGTGCAACGCCAATCAGCTCTTCTAGGCAGTGGGGATCTCCACCGCTGCACCCATTCGCCAGGAATTGGTGGTGAACGGGCCATGATGAATGGGCTGTCGCCGGGGCAAATGGGCTGCGGTGATCCCCGCCGCCTAGATCAGCTGATCGGTGGTATTCTGGGTGGCAAATCCAATCACCAATCAGCTGCTCGGCAGAGAAGGCTCCGGTGTTCCCCAGTGGCGGCAGCAGCTCAGCTCAGTTGACCAGTGATGGCACAATGGAGCAGAGCCCTGACAAGCCACGTGCTGGGGCTGCGATAATGTGCTGAAGCTGACCAGGCTGTTTGCTGCAAGGACACTAGCCAGATGAATAATGGATGGATGCTGAGAGGCAGAGGCAGATTTTTTTTTGTTTTCCTCCTCTAAAGCTAATGTGTGTCTTATAGTCTGAAGCATCTTATAGTCCGAAAAATACAGTATTTCCTTCCAAAATACAGAAGTTTATTTATTTATTTTACTGCCTTTTATTGTTTTTACAAATAACTCAGAGTGTGAATATATCAAACACACCTTCCTCCTCCTATTTTCTCCACAACAACAGCCCTGTGAGGAGAATTGGGCTGAGAGAGAGTGACTGGCCCAAGGTCACCCAGCTGGCTTCAGTGGCTAAGGTGGGACTAGAAGTGACCTGCCTTCTAGCCTGGTGCCTTAACAACTGGATCAAACCAGCTCTTTTTTTAGTGTGTTCTTTATCCTTATTATGAAACTGGTATTTTAAATATTATGATGTCTCTTCTCATTCGTGCAGAAGCTCAGTTAAAATTTAAATAATGATGCATGTCAGTAATATACAGTATTTTATAGTAGTTCTTGTCTTGATGTTTTTCCATTGTCAATGACTATATTAATCTTTTAAATCCTTATCCTCTTACCCTTACCTTTTTATGTTGTTCCCAATAATTGTAGAACACCGCTCAGCAGAAAAGAGGATTTACCTCATCATCTCAGAATTTGAATATGTAGTTATGAACTAGTAATTTCAAGTACAACTGGTTTGGGAAATCTGTATCAATTTATATATGTGTGTGTGTGTGTGTGTATTTAACTTTGTGATTTAGGTCTCTATCTATAAACATTCTTGAAATGGAGATGAGCAATGTTCTCTAGAATCGGGCCCAACTGGGAAGGAGAAACCTTTATCTTTACCTTTTTGTTCTTCTATAACTTTACTCTTTCGTAACTTTATCTAATTGGAACTATGTTGGTCACTCTTAGGCTTACAGAACACTCCACAATTTAGCAAATACAGAAACAAGGTACTTTGCGAAGAAGAAAACTCTTCTTGGATTAAGTAAACTATCTGTGCTAGCTTCCAATATATCAGATGTGATGCTTAATGAGAAAATTGAAGGTACTTTTTAAGCTAAACTTTAAAACTATGCCATGCTTATACACAGAATCCCTCTATTTCTGGTCCTCATTGAAATGGTTCTAGTGCCACTATCATCGGTAATGATTCTTTTTTTCTTCCATGTATGCAAGAAATCATTGAACAAGAATGTTTTTTACTGCATCAAGAAACCCTTCCTGAACAGTTGTTGGCAGAGAAAAAGATGACTCTCAACGAAATGCCGGTTTTAAGTGCCCCACAGCTCATTGAGGTATTTACCATGTTTTTAATTAATGGGATTTTTGCATCTATCCAAAGGGAATTCCATTTTTTGAAAGAAAGCAACATTATCCATTGAAAAAGAATTTTGTGTTGAAGCTAGTATGAAACTTGTTCTGAAATTCTGACTTCAAAGCCCAAACAGTAATGTGTCAGTGTCTTATGTACAGTGTATGATGAACAGTATCATTGACTTGAATATTGTGCACTTGTTTGGAAATTAGCCATGCCAGGTTGTTACTTACTTTCTTGAAGTTGTACCCACTTGCTTTGTATCAAAGCAGTTCAGCTTAGTAAGGTTCCACTATCTCAAATATGAAAACCTCAAATTTCCATTAGTCAGAATGACCCATAAGTTGTGTAGCTGGGGGTACTTTTTAACAGAATGTTCATAAAGTCATCAATGTATGTAGAGTAATAGCCCAAGAGTGTACGAACATTTGAATGTTTCTTTCCCCATCACATGCACTTGCACACAAAAACTTAGTGCTGTCTACATCGTGTTTCAAAATATAAAACCACTTGTGGGTGGATAAATCTTAATTTATTACTCTCCAGGTTTATCACAAATAATTCTGAATCGCTACTACCTCCACAGTATTATATATAATCTTCAAGTTATCCAAAATTGAAAGTAATTTTATAATTGCAGGTTACTACAGAAGAAAACTTATCAACTTTATCCGTATCTTTAAATACTGATTTGAGGATTCAAGTACAGGTAGTCCTCGATTTACAGCCACAATTGAGCCCAAAATTTTTGTTGCCAAGTGAGACATTTCTTAAATGAATTCTGCCCCATTTTACGACCTTTCTTGCCACAGTTGTTAAGTGAATCGTTGCAGTTGTTAAGGTAATAACAGAATTGTTAAGTGAACCTGGCTTCCACATTGACTTCGCTTGTCAGGTGGTCACCAAAGTTGACCACATGACCCCAGGACACTGCAACCGTCATAAATATGAGTCAGTAGCAAAGTGTCTGAATTTTGATCATGTGACCATAGGGTTGCTGCAACTGTTGGAAGTGTGAAAAAAACCCCTCATAAATCACTTTTTCGGAAGTGTGAAAAAAAACAGTCATAAATCACTTTTTCAGTGTTGTTGTAACTTCAAGTGGTCAATAAATGAACAGTATCAATGACTGTTGTAAGTCAAAGACTACCTGTACTGGCAATGCTTCTGAGATAGATACTTGTGCTTTTCTGTGCTTGTTTCATTCACTTACATGCAAAAATTAATGATTTAATTGAACCTGAGAGTCATGTTAATATGCTATAAGACTCATAACCAGGTGGCCAGATTTACCATAGTGAAATAGGTATCCACATGAATTGAATAAGTTATCGTTTATCAATCTTACACACAATGGCTATAACATGTAAAGTATATCTAAAGGTTTATGCCGCTCCCTTATTCTCAGTGTAATTGAGGCATATTTCAGTGAAAAATAGTTAAAATACAGGGTGATTCCCCTCCACCCACACCCCTCTATCCCACAGCACGTTCTAATTTTTGTGTTCATTATTTTATACAATAGCTATACATATGTGATGAGAACCGGAAAGCTAATGAGTATGACTTCAAGAAGGCACTGGATCTGCTGGAGTATATTGATCAGGTATGAAATTTAATGAGAGTTTCAGTTGTATGTTATTGATTTTCAGTGAATGGGTATACACGATTATACAAATTCTTTACGACAGTTGATAGAATACCTCTGAGTGTTCTTCTACGTACCACTTAATGCAGATAATCATTTTTAGAACCATTTTTAGTAATGGAGGACCCAGCTAGGGAAGGTATTTTAGTAGTATTAGTATTATCCACAATTTTATGAATTTTTGTTCCAGCCATTTATTTATTTATTTAAAGTATTTGTGACAGTTCCTCTTTGCAAAATTTCCAAAATGATTTACCAAGTTATTTTTAAAAATGCAAAATAAACTTTTGTAAAATAATGATAATAAAAGATTAAGAAAGGTTAACATAAAAGATACTGAACACACCAGTTTAGGATATGGCTTATTCCAGAGGGTAGATTATTTCACAGGATTATTGCCATCTCAGTAAAGGTATATTGATGACTATGCTGGCTCTAAACATATTGTCTCTATTTGCCTCAGTACATATGCATATTTCATTCACAAACGCTGATAAAAAGGTAGTGCATTGTCCATGGAAGGAAAAAAATAGAGTGCTGTCTTTCCTCTGCAAAATGTAAAAGGAACGCTTTTTCACTGCCCAACTCAGGAAGATGACATTTTTTCATGTGTTAGACATATTCCACATTTTCTTCACATGTTATTCTTCCTACAATTTTTCTTTACAACAACTTCCTTTGAGATAGATCAAATTGACCCAAGAGTGACCAAATCAAATCACCAGTTGAGCTTCCGGGGCTAAGGGTAAACTAGAATCTGGGTGTGTTGTGTCCTGATCTGACACTTAACCAGCACATCATGCTCTCTCACTGATGTACCAAAAAAGAGGCTTAATCTCACATGATAAACACATACGTACACACTGCTCAAGTAATCGAAGATTGCAGTGTACAAATACGTTCTGTAGAGCCATACGGAAAGCCGGGATGCCCTATCCTGCTTGTATATGAAAGGATGCATTGTAAATGGCTGTTGCTGAATTAACTGTCTGAAGCATGGCAAGGGAACATTCAGATAGTATTGCATTTCACCCACAATCTAAAGCCAAGAATTTAATCAAGTATGTTCATCTCTGAGAAAAAAAGTCTCTTCTTAAAATCCAACAGTTTTTACCATTCTGGTTCCTGTAGAACACTGAGAGTAGTTACATGTTGCACAAGCTTCTGTGCTCCCAGTCTCTGGCTAACCTGTCATTTCATTGTCTACTTGCCAAATTATTCAGATTTATAAGATAGCATTGCCCCTACCTTTGATAACACCCATAATGCCATTGTGTAGCTTATCCCTTTGTTTTCTCACATTGCTTCATAATTTCTTAAGCCTACAATTTTCTGAAATATATTCTTTAAAACACATCATTATTTGTTACCTTGTTCGTTAGCATAAGTATTCAACCAAATATGATTATAATGTATAATTTATTTCCTGAAATTTCAAATGCAATTTAACATTATTTCTTTTTTTTTATGAAGGCCGAGCAAGTGGACATAAATTATCTTAAACTTAAAATACTTTGTAAAGCTCTCCTGAGAGATGGGTAGGTAAAAGCAGTTTAATTTGTTTAATGTATTTATTTACAACATTTGTATCCATACTTAGGCAAAACAGCAGCTTCCACGAAATCAGCTAGAGCAGCTTCCACGAAATCAATAGCAAATGAAATACCATAATCTCTATTTTTTGGTCTTTATTTTCAAAAGATTTGACAAGGGATGGGGGCAATGGAAAAACAGATAGATTTGGACACCAGTTCTTACAAGTATAATACAAAAGGTTGAATGCAAGCAGTTTCTGAACAGGTAGAGAGAAATTAGGCTAAGTCTTCCAGAAGAATTCATGGATTGGCTCTGCTTCCACTTTTGAGGGCATCTTTGATTTCAGTTAATAGAATAGAATAATTTTATTTGTATACCGCCCTTCTCCCGAAGGACTCAGGGCGGTGCACAGCCAAGATAAGACA
>JANHZT010005762.1:285535-298048 GCA_032468215.1 Stegonotus admiraltiensis | reverse complement strand
CTTGCAGTAATTGCAGGCAGCTGGAACTAATACTCTCTTTAACAAGAGCATTAGTCTGCTACGCCACACAGGCTCCTCAGTCATAAATAAAAGTAAATACTATACAATGGAAATAGTCTCTGAAGGAGTTGTAACTTGAATGCAAGGTAGGAAAGCCCCTTCCTCAATTCCTAATCTGTGAAAGCCAAGCACCCAAATAATAATATCTGAACTTCAGGGTGGATTCAGAAGCAAACTGTTCTCCTATAGAGTTCTGCAACTTTAAGGATTAAAATGTGAACATAGATCCCAATTGATCACTCCCCCCCATTTTTTTTATACCTAGCTGATATCTTATATATCACAGGTATCAAATTCGATGTCACTTGACATATCATGACTTTTTTGCCTTTGTGGAGCCAGGGTGTGTGTGTCCTGAGTGTGAGGCATCCAGGCCTACGGGCCACCAGTTTAACAGGCCTGTTATATAGGCTTTCTGTTGCAACTCTTGGTTTGATTTATCAGCAGGTGACTGAAATCCACACTAGTGAAAAGTCAGTTCATATTGTTCAAAGGGAATCCAGCAAATTTGTTACTAGTTTTAGATAAGATTGGGAATTTAGGAACCAGTTTTGGCCATATAAAAGAATTAATCGCTGTGAAAATTATATTCCTTGCTTTTATGTAGACCGAGAATTAGCCTTGACATTCTACTGAAGTACTTTAGAATCTTCCTTGTTAATATACTAACTAGTGTATGTTTATGGAGATTCTCAGTCATCCAGGTCATGGTTGTCCCAAAGGTGCTTTTTCAAAAGGGAACCGAACAGACCAGATGCCTTTTGAAAAAAACACCTTTGGGACTAACTAGTATAATTTACTGTGTAATACATAATACAAGTAGAATCTAGTGTATGAAAAGAGTAGTTGGAACATGTACAAAGTAATGAGATGAAGTTTTTGAGTACTTTGGGATATAGCATTATTTTCTGCAGATTTTTAAAAATAGAAATAGATAATACTGGGTTCAGCAGCAAAAATATTGCACTTTAAACTGCATTGACCTCTTCCTAGAAGACTTTTTTTTTTTAAAAAAAGTGAAAGCAACATTGTTTTTCTTAAGGAAAATGGATAACACAGATGAATTGTTCAGCAAGTGCAAGGTGCTAATTGCTTTTCTTTTTTTTAATTAAGGAAGGCAATGTTTTGGATTAAGACAGAAGCCAGTCTTTCCTTGAGTTATTTTTGTTTCCAGTGAAAATTAATCTCTGTTAAGGCAAGGGCACCAAAACAAGTATCCTAGCACACAGTATGTTTTTAATGGTATTGTACTATGATTTCATAATATTATATGTATTCTATATCAAATTAAACCATAAATTTTGTGTGCTTTTATCCAGATATCTGTGTGTCCAATGCTACTTTATAGGCACAGTTCACCTATTAATACTGTAGTTTTTAATTTTATCTTTATCTTAGGAACGTATCTATTCAGCATGTTTATTGCTATGATTTCTGGACTTCTGGAATAAACAGTTCTTTTATTTTTCTGTTTAGCTCCTCTCATAATGTAGCTTAAATTATTAGTTATGATGCTGATAGGTCTTAATGATGTTGCATATTATTTTGACAGGGAACTGTCCAGAGTTGGTTGAAAGATAAATGGCTATATAAATGTTTAAAATAAATAAAAAAATAAAGCAATTAGGCAGTACCAGTAAATATTAACAGAAATCCTAGCATAGAATATCTATTGGTTGGTAACTCCAGGAGTAATCATTCACAAAATCGAAAAGCAGAATAGGGATACTACTTTGCATATTTTGTGCAAATGTTATGAAATAGGATTTAACAGTTGAATTTAATAAGCCACCTCTTACTGAAATATTCATAAAAGGAATCTATATAATGAAGTATTTTTCAAACTTGGCAACTTTAAGATGTGTGAAATTGCTGGCTGGGGAATTCCGGGAGCTGAACTCCACACATCTTAAACTTGCCAAGTTTGAAAAGCACAAATATATCAGAATTCCAAATTAGTATTTAGAAGACTGTTTGGGCGTGACTTTCATCAAGTGATTTCAAAGCTGTATTTTCTACAACCCCCCCTCCCCATTTTTAAACACTCTCTGCAGATACACGAATCTGCATTAAGAGCAAAGAACAGAAGACAAGTGGAAAAAAGGAAGCTACCACAAAGACGGATACACACAGCAGAAGTAGAAAGAACATGGAGAACCAAGCCTTCAGGTCCAGACAATCCATGGATGACAGAATACATGAGGTGTTACTCAGCACGAGCTCGGTGATTGGACTTCTAATTTTTTAAAAATTCAGAGTGCTTTGAAAACAACCAGGACACCAGTAGAAAACTCCAGACTATTATGCAAGGGTTTTCCATTTTTTATCAACGGGTTTTTCCAGCAGTTTGTTACATTTATTTATATTTTAACTACGTAACCTTTGCAGCAGTAGAAGATCCATATTGATGAGAATTATATTTAAGAATATAGGTCCCTTACTAGATTTATTTATTTATTTTTAAGGAAAATGTCAAGAATTGACCGTCGGCCGAAAGAACTAAAATTGAGCAAGAAATTTTTAAATAAAGCAAGTCAATATTTTCTTGAAACAGCTTTTTTCTCTGTAGTTACTGAATTATACCAATCCTGTGCCAATAGAAAAGTGGTTGCACTAGAGTTACATTGAAAGCATCCAACTTTCAGTGCAATTTATTGTAAAACTAATCATGAAAACGTGACAGCAACAGATTTGTAAAGATTCGTTCTGGGCAAATGAAGGTCTCATTAAATTATGATATGAGCTGATTGGCAATAATTTATAAAAGGACTGCACACTTTACAAACTAGCAGGTGAAAAAGAATGTTTTGTTGAAGGTGACCATTAGATTCCTTAGAGATGACCCATTGTTTCCTCGCTGGAACAGCCAAAACAAGGTTTTCGCTTATCCAGCTTAATGAAATCACAATGTGGACTAAAAGACATGAGTTTTTGCATAGGTATCTGTCAAAGACCTGGAAATGTTAAGAGCGTTTTTAGAACAAGAAAAATCTCCTTTTCATAAATGTATAGTGACTTTTGAGGTTTCACATTCCTGCTGTAGATGTTGTGACCATACAAAATTGGATATTTTGGTGCAGTAGATTAGTAATATCCTGTGACTGTGGTTTGGAACATTTGCTATCATGAACCCATTGTACCAAATGACAGATAAAGACAATCGTTAACTATGATGGGCTAATGAGTAGTTCATAGAAAGTAAATGGTTTTAAACTTTTTTTGTAGTAAAATACCATTTTGAGCAGACTTAAAATACATTCAGTGAAGAGTTTTGTTAGATAAGGCTTCTGCACAGTGACTTTTATAACATTAAAACTCTGAATTTGTTTCATTTGCCTGTTTAATCAAGCTGGATTATATTCTATGTCAAAACTCAGGTGGCATTGCAAATTTTGCTGTACTCCAATGTGTCACACATTTCTGGGTTTTTTAAAGTGATTTTCTATAGAGGAAGAAGCCATTGGCAATCATGAAAGTGCAACATACTTGAAAGATTGTACCACAGAGTGAAACTACCTGTGATTTTTAACTTTGAAATAAAAGATTTTTCAGTCTCAGTAACTCTTTCTTCAAATCTTGAAAAATTGGCTTTAAAGATACCACAAGTGCAGATCTTTGTAAAACCTGTCATTAATCACCAACAGTAAAACTCATTTTTCAACTCATTTTTGCTCAGAACAAACTCTTCGTTCTGAAGAATAGGGTATATTCATTATATTTAGATCCTGTCCTTTTTCCAGGAGCCAAGAAAAAGCCTGCATTTATTGCATTGACTTTCTATCCCCCCCTGCAAATTACCCTATGGGTGAGGGGCTGAGACTCCCCGCCCCAAAACAGGTCCAAAGTAATCTAGTGAGCTTCCAGCATTGCGGAAAGTGAAACTGCTTTGCAATCCAACAATTCAACCATTATACGACAAATGTCATTTTACCTCTTCTGTGGTTGCATATAGTGGCTTTATTTCCATCTATAGGTAGATGTTTCTGTAATTGAACTTTTTTTGGAATGGTAATTTGTTTCCTCAATCTTTATAGTATTCCTTCAGTTTATCAAATTAATGAATTTGAACTTTATGTGGCTTCATTATAAAATGTCTACCACTCATGCACCAGAGAGAGACTAGAAAATGTGAAGAAAATCCTAGGGCTTGGAACAGTACCACAAAACCCATGCCCCAAAGGGCATCTTCAACACCAGCTTTTTGAGAATAGAACATGTACTATAACTATGCACTGCTGATTAGTGAGGAGAGAAGTTGGAACAGAAGGTAAAAAATATCTGGAGAAATAGAACATCAAGCGCCCAGCTGAATATTTTCAATCTGCTGATTAGATTTTTTTTTGTTTAATAAGCTTTAGTATGGGAACAGTCATAAAATAAAGTGTGTAACTCTCTTTATCTAAATGCTGATTTATGCAGTTGTAGTTCTTCCAAACAGTGGGTCTGTGCAGCTTTTGATTGACAAATGCATGAACTTGCAAATGGCACTTTAATGTATATATCAACTATTCCAACAGATGTGTACTTTGAGATAATGTGCACTGTGGATATTTGCCTTTATATGTACTTGTGTTCAAATATTTTCCCATATCTCAGTTGAACAACTATTATTTTATTTAATGCATTTCTTACTCACTTTTAAAGAATGAAGTCTTCCTAACTGGAGCAAATGACCACTAACGAAGGCTTCTTTTTCTTTCTCTCTCTTCACCATAGTAATGAGTGAATGTCTTTAATAAATTAAAGTTGCTTTTCCCCCTCAAGCTTCTCATGTGAAATCTTTTATATTTGCTACTTATGCTCTGGTAAGCCATAATATATAAATATGAACATATAGACTAGAACACTAACATTAGTGTTGGTTAAAATACAGTAGTAAATTAGTTAGGTTTTAAATGTCGAGCAATTTCCTCTTGTGCCAACCTTAATACCAACACAAAAAATAACAGGATGTATATCCCTGCTGCTTGAAATACAGCCATTCTCCTCAAAATTGCTACAAAAATCCTTGCTAGGTGCACTCTCCCCCAGCTCTAGCTGTGGTGCCTACTTTGGTTGGAAATCACTAATCTTAAACAGTAAATGCAGTTAAAGTGAAATATAGACATCTACTGAAATCTTTGTTTATTCCAGAATGGCGTTAAAAATGAGCTATACGTTTTTTTTTCTCTTAAGTGCACTGAGAATAACTGTGCCAGAGATAAAACGTTATATGTATTGGCTCCTGGGAGTAGAGTGTACATTGTACTGACAATACTCCTTTCCATGTAACATCAACATTGGGAGGAATCTTATACGGGGCTGTATCAGTTTATGATTTAGGGTTAACTGGACCAGGATAATAGCATAGTCCTTCATGAAGCATAGCTCAGTCAAACTACAGTTTGCAGGTGGGGCAGATTACTGAGCCTTAAGAAATGTTGATCAAGGGGAAGGCATTTGGCTGAAAGCCATAACTTTGACAGTCACTGTTCCTATGTGCAATCTAAAAAGAATGAAGGAGTAGGAAGGTTAGAAATCAGAGGTATATAAATTCTCAATTATTGGGAGCACTGAAATCACTTTAAAGCCTGAAAAAATTAAGCTTGGAGCAGTATGTGACTTAGAACGTTTCTAAAAGGTATGTTTTTCTCATAGTTTTGTGGTCTTTAAATGTAACTGTACTCACCATGATTTTGAACATGTGAATAAAAATGACTTGAAAAATTCAAACAAATCACACGGCTGTATTTAAATTATATATAAGTCAACTATCTGACTACGTTTGAGGAAAAAAATGTGCAAGGCTTCAGAAATTTTAGAGATTAGACACCTCTCTTCATCCACTTCTCCTTTAAGTAGCAGGCTCATCTCACTTTAATTAGAAAAGTTATTCTACTATTAAGAGGTAAAATAGACCAGATAAACCTTCATCAAATGGTTCCATGTTTATTTCCAGACTAGGAACAATGATCCACATCCAAATGACAATAGGCTGCATGCATGATTCAAGCTGTTAGCAAGTGAGTTAGCTTGTTCTACAAAGTATATCAATGCAGTATTTGTTATTTTGCATCAATTGTCATAATGCAAATGACATTATTTGCATAATATGCAAATGATGCACATTGCATAACATGCAAATGATGAATATTGCATCATTTTCATGAAGACATGATTATACAAATTGCCAAGGAAATGAGGTCCATTGCATGCAAAGTCCATTGAATTGAGTTTTTACTATATGCTGAGTTCAATAGTTAATCTAATATTCAGAAAGTGTATGCTTAATATGCAGTTTATCAAAATTGCCAATAAAATTGCCAAGAGAAAATGATATTGGTTAGAACTCAATATTTGTACCACCTTCTTCTCATCTTATCTTTTTTGACTTCTAAAATAAATCAGGAATGTACGATTTTTCATTTAGCTTTGTTTCTCTTCTTAAATGACAGAAAAAAGTCCTTTAAAGCTCTATTTATTCATCAATTCACTTGATATTCGTGGTAGGGTTGACCAATCACAAGTCATACGAGTCATATGAAAGTTTTTAAAGAAAAATGCCCTATTTAGTTTTCAGGAACATGCTATGGTGCCAAAGACTACTTTTTTTTCTTGCATTGCCCAAGGGAAATGATGTGACTCTACCAAGAAAACAAAAACTCTTAAGATTGGATTCTGAATTACCAAAAGGAAACCTGAAATTAGTATAGAAATTACATTAGTAAGGACAAACCTTTGGTAAAATAGATCCATTCTATGTACAGGTAGTTCTCAACTTACAACCATAATTTCCTTTAACAAGCAAAGCAGTTGTTAAGTGAGTTCTGCATAATTTTGCTACCTTTTTTTGATATGGTTGTTAATCACTATTGTTAAGTGAATGACAGAGTTGTTAAGCAAATCTGGCTTCCCCCATTAACTTTGTTTGCAGACGCTGTCTGGGAACGTAATAAATGGTGATCATATGGTCCCCATTTACCATCATTGTAAATCCATGTTGGTTGCCAATGCCTGAATTTTGATTATATGACTGTGGGATGCTGCAACAGTTATAAATGTGAGGACCGGTTGTAAGTCACTTTTTTCAGTGCTGTTGTAACTTTAAATGGTCATTAAATAAACTTTAAATGGTCAGTAAATAAACTTTAAATGGTCAGTAAATAAATGTAAGTTGTAAATTGAGGACTGCCTGTAATTATAGCAATGACACACTGACATTGTGTACAATATTACACTTATCTTCATAGCTGTCAGGATGCCAAAGCTCTTGGACTTAAGTTATTATCAAAATCTGCATTTGCAGCATAGGGTTTTCAATAAATAGAGTAAAGCCTTACGTATTGAGAAAGTACTCTTTTCACAGGAATTAAATGTAGAAAAATTGAATTGAATGTACAACTATAGGAAGTGAATGCATATGTCGCACAAGGGAGATATTACTGATTTGGATAAAAATAATTTGTGTGAAAAGACTGATTAGCTAGAAAATATAATTATTCAACCGTATTCTTCCCCCAAAAGAATCCTGCATTTAACAGATATAAACAAATTTTGGAATTTCGTTGAGTAACATTTCTGTAAAATTAAAAATTTTCATAATTTAGAAACCATGCATTTTTATGTATACTATAAAATGTGCTTTTCTTTTTAGACACAAATGCCAATAACATTCTGCCTTGAGCACAAATATGGGTGCTGAAACTCCTGGAGTTATTTCCAGAACTAAGCTAACAGAGGTAGCAAGCAATTCAGCATCCTTGTATTAAAAACTTGCAGTATTCCAGAAGTCAGTGTCATTTGGAAGAGGCCACAATTCTGGGATCCAAAATGCCCCAGCTTCCAGGATGGGACCTCACGGCCTCTACATAAGAAGGTTATGCAGTGGCTTGGCCATTCTCCTTCCTAAAGACCATCTTCAGAAAAAATAAGTGAAGTGAAGAATGATAGGGGGAAGACCCAAGGGTGGTATGGGGCTGTTGCAGTGTCCCTGTGATCAATCGTAAGGGTGGATAGATGGCCAAGTGCCCAAATTTTGTTCAGTGACCATAGAGGTGCTGCAGTGGCTGTAATTTTGAGTACAGGTCATAATTCTCTTCATTTAGTGCTATTGTAATTTTGGATGACTGCTGAACAAACTGGTAAATCAAGGACTACCTATATGTGAAAGTTAGTGCTGAATTCAACTGCCTTTTTAAAACTCTAGAGTGGCAAATTTCCTATTACAAGAAAATCACAGGATTTTCAATGGCTTGTTTTCCTGGCTGTCTCTCAGTTTCCTTCTGGGTGCAATTCAAGGTGCTGATGATTTGCTTTAAAGCCCTATATGGCAGGACACTAGGGCTATTTCCAGGACCACTCTCCCTAAGGATACCTGCCTGTCCTACTAGATCAGAGAGCTAGGCACGCTCCTGGTCCCTTCCTTTAAATGTTGCCATATGCTCTAGGACAGAGGTCTTCAAACTTGGCAGCTTTAAGACTTGTGGACTTTAACTCCCATAATTCTCCAGCCAGCTATGAGAAGTCTTATTGTAGATTGTAGTTTTATTTTGGGAATGGGAGTTGTTTTCTTTGGTTCAAGATGGGCAGCTATATAAATGTTTTAACTAACTAAACTTTACTGTAAAGGAAGAAAGAAAAACATATGCAATGGAAAGCCAGTGCCTGGGAATTTTAATACTTATCCAGCTAGTATTTTTCTCTAAAAATTCTACTTATAAGAAAACAAAAATGAGAAAGATTTAGGGAGAATTTGTGGGTGTGAAAAAGAATAGATTGTATCTGATCTTGCCCTAGAGCTTCCTTTCAATTCTGCATTTAGACTAACTTACACATGCACAGCTGATTTTGATATAAGCAGGTCTGTAGAATATCAATTTTAAAAGAAACAATGCTTTAAGAACTGCAGCTACAGTATCCAGCTAATGGTACCAAGCTAACTTTAGCTCTAAAGGAACAGAAGTTCTAAGCAAGCAAAGTTAGAATTTGTGAAATGCGGTTTATTAAATTAATTGACAAGGGGAAAAAAAGAAGAGCAACTCATTATGACTCCTGTTGTATTCATAAGTGGGTGAGGGGAGAAAAAAAAAGGAAACCCCTCCCACAGTATACCTACATATAACCACAAACTGTGATGCTGCAGTCTCCATCGTAAACACCGCTAGCAATAGGAAAGACATTCACTTCTGCATAGTAACGGTAGGAACTATCAATGCTTTTCTGTCCTTTTGCCACTATCTTCCCCTACTCTTCATTTCCTAGGCTACCCAGCGTTATGACCAAAATAAAACATTTATTGTAGTACTTATTCCACATAATGTTTTAAAGTAAATATTACTGTAAATGAAAGTTCAGAGGAAAAATTGTTAACAGTAATGTGTAGGAAGACTACTAAAAGCTTCAGAATGGCCAAGACCTGGCATTGCTCTTCCCTGAAATTTAAAACACAAGGTTACTTTACAATAGTTCCAAAGGGGTGGGGGTGGAGAAAGGACTGCCAATGATACATAATAGATGGATCCAAGGAGATCCACTTAAGTAGAAAGTATCTCCAAACTTCTTTGGATTCTTTTTCTTTCACCTTAGAAGCATTAGCAATTCCACAACAAAAGAGGCAAAGTGTTTCTTGAAAGCCATTCAAAATATCCATGCTGCTTATACTCATGCTACAAACTCAATACACATCAATATAGATACTCATGCTAGTAAAATTTGTTTTCATTTCTTTCAGTTGTTAAGTACCATTTTGTTCTAGAGCAACATACTCTTGCAATGTGATTTATTTGCCAACATCAGGACACTTTATTCTTGTTGACTTTAGCTTTTTAAAAAACAAATTGCTACAAGTAAAGATTCCCATTTATCTCAAAGCATTTTATATTCTTAATACTAACTTGTATAACCCGTATGATCAATTCACCATGAATCACAAAGAAAGACCAAAACCAATTTCACCCAGATGTCAAATTAAAAAAAGCATGACTCATGTTTTACCATAAAGGGATTATAAATTTGGTGGACAGGTAGGTATTTCTTTACAACTGGGTAATCTATACTGGGTAATTTATTCATATGAATTATAGAACTCATTCCTGACAATGATGAATTTATGCTATCTTCATTTTGATGCTATCTTTATTTTACTTTAGGTACCAGGCAAAAGCTGTCTAAATATCCCTTTTGTTTTTTTGGTACTCAGTTTAATTTTCCGGTACTGTTTTGTAACAATAACAGTAATGATTAGTAAAGTATTTAATATTAATAGTCCTAATTTCTGGCTACTAGACTTTGTTTGCAACTCTTGAATATGTTTGTATGTGTGGGCTTTTAGGACTTTCACTAAGGGTTCCTCCCCGCATTTCTCCCCCAAGTTATTTTTTGTTATAAAAGTGCCCTAGATGATATTAGGATAGGGCCTGCCCATATTTCAATTAAATATATTTAAAACAAAACAGCTGATAAGGGAAAAGTGCTTAGGTCTTTCATTGTTGGCTAAATGACCTGCAGCTTTAATTACACTCATCACCTCACTGTAGCTGCACTTCAAATATGCAAAGAATGTTCATGTGGATTCATCTATTTTGACTCCAAGGCAGTAAGATTTTTAATTAAAATTAATACTAACATTTACATTCTTTCAGGTATGAGGCAGTTGAAAAGCTGCCTTTTAAATGGCTATGGAAGCAATAGATTTTTTTTCCTTGCTCATCCATATAAAAACTTTCAATTATCCAGAATTCTCATTTGCTGCCTCAGTTTCCAAACCCAGAAATGGTGCTCTTCAAATGTACTAGGAATATTCAAAGAGGCCATTTTTACAGTCTCTTCAGCAAAGTCACGATTTCATATTCCCAAGTGATGTCCATTTGTCTACTATGAAAGCAAAATGGTTTTCTCTCAGTGGCACAGAAAGATTTTTATCAGAAGATGGAGCTTTGTGCAGGTTTACAATAGAAATGTATAACTTTGTCTAAGCCAGTTGCATTTCTAGAGTAAGCTTCCACAAACTTACAGTTTGTAAGAGGAATAGGAATTAAAGCAATTCTCTTTCAGATGGAACTATCCTACTTTTCGTTAAAATTATTTTAACTGAGTATAATCTGAACAAGCTTATATGTAGAAATTATTTTAATTTTTTTTAAAAAAATCAGATAATGGTGACCGACAACTTCAAACACTTCTCTGGAGGGAAAAAAGAAGTAGGCATTATCTTTTTATCTGAAACTACAATTCTTAGTTGCAGTCTAAAATGCAAAATAATAATAATAATTCCCCGGTCAAGTTCAGACAGCAGCAAGCTTTGAGTTCACAACTGTATTTATAGCTTACATTTGACAAACTGGAATACATTTAAGCATTTCAAGAAACAAGAACAATTACGCTTCAGTAAAAAAAAATATTTTCAGTATGCAGATTAGTAAACATATGACCTAACAGTTTTCAAAAAATAGTTTATGTAAGCCCCTATAGAAAGTGGCAAATAAAACACCAGCAGTCAATGCCAGTAGCTTTCAATGTCAACTCATAAATAAAAGCCTTTGTAAAAAAAACAAAAACAAAAGTAACCCTGAAACATGATAAAGCCTACCAGAGTTAAAATTTTAGTTAATTAAAAAAAAACCAGTGTTAGTGCAATATCATGTCAGTATATCATGCTTTGGAAATTTAATGACAATGTTGTATATACATGTGGATACACCAGTGTTTTTAAGTAACAATAAGAAGCACAAATATGTAACAGAAAATATTTACGTACAGGTATTTTATGTCTCAATATTGTCCACTGTATTACCAAATGTTCTTTTTTTTTTGTGGTGTTGCTCTGCCATTCCACTGTACTTTTTTTTTAAAAAAAGCCATACGTTCTGCTTGTTGAATCAAAAAGGAGTTCTAAAAATGCAGATTCTTGCAGCAATGGCAGTTTTTCCATGAATTATTTGAAAGGAGAGCTGAAAAATAAATAGTATTTCACTGTTAACAGATTTAAATTTAGATATACTTAAAAAAAAAGGTGGGGGGAGGGAAACTAGCAGGTGCAATCAAGGTTAAGATACCGGTATCTTAATGTATGCATTTAAGCCTCATGAGATTCACCAATTCATATTTTTGCAATGTCCAAAGTTTCTATAGATTATACTACTAAAATTAAGTAGTAAATTGCATTTTAGGGTGTCCTTTTCTTTTTTACCTTTGACTCTTGGTAACTACATAGACAAATCCAAGCACAGAGACCTTGGTTAACAATGAAATTGGGACCAGAATTTCCACTGCTAAGCAATATTATTGTAAAGCTGAATGTCACGTGATCACATTGCTTTATGATGTCAATCCTTACTGTCCCCATTGCCATTGTTAGGGGAAGATTGCTGGTCAGGTCACTACTTCCGGCCAGCTTCTGACAACCAATCCGTGGGGAAGCTAACAGGAAGATGCAAGTCCCAGGCACCTTGCAAGCAGGCTGGTAGTCAGGTAAGT
>JANHZT010005762.1:173553-185859 GCA_032468215.1 Stegonotus admiraltiensis | reverse complement strand
AATCGTCAAAAAAGCCGCCCATCACGGAGCGACTTAGTCAGCTGTCGCCATATTTGGCGCATGCGCAGAGTTCTATCTATTTCCATCGCTAAGCAAGTCCCCTGTTAAGTGAGTTGTGCCTTATTTTACGGCCTGTTTTGCCATGATTGTTAAGCTGCTGTTAAGTGAATCACATGATCATTTAAAAAATCTGGTTTGTGCCATTGACTTTAATTGACAGAAGCCGGCTGGGAAGTTCACAAGTACTGATCACATGACCCCCAGACAGTGCAACCATCATAAATACATGCCAATTGCCAAGCACCCAGACTTGGATCCCTTGACCATGGGAATGCTGCAGGGGTCGTAAGTATGAGAATCGGTCACTTTTTTCAGTGCTCTTTGTAACTCCGTACTGTCACTAAGTGAATAACTGTAACTCGAGGACTGCTGCATCTGCTGAATTTATACTAATCTAGTTAAGCAATCTGTGTAAATAAAAATTTATGAAGCTAGAAGGATCTGCTCAGAAATGCCTACTTCAAGCCTGTTGAATCACCTAAATCTTAGATTCAGGAACAGCATGAATTATCTTAGTTAATTAGCTAAGCAATACGAAGTTGGGTTGGCTGCCCAGGGTCTATCTGAAAAATGTTTTGCCTTCTCTACTAACCTGTAACTCTTCCAAGAGAATTCCAGTAATCTCTTCGGTCCATCCAGTTTATCTATCGTCTTTCCCTTCTTCTCAGTGGTGAAATGTAAAATTTGTTACTATCGGTTCTGTGGGCGTGGCTTGGTGGGGGTGGGGGTAATGTGACTGTGTGGGCATGGCCAACTTTTTTTGTTTTACTTTTTTAAAGCATTTTTTACAACCTATTCGGGCAAATAGGTTGTAAAAATGCTTTTAAAAGGTTAAAAAAAAGGCTCTGATGATCACAGCTGTGGCGTGCGATCATCAGAGCCTTTTTTTACCTTTTAAAAGCAGGAAGTAACGACACCCAGGTGGGTGGGCAGAGCCTCATGCCGCCATTGCTACCGGTTCTCCGAACCACCTGCCACAACCGCTACTGGATCGCCCGACCTGGTCCGAACCAGGAGCATTTCACCCCTGCTTCTTCTCCTTCCGTCATCCTTGCCAAATTTGCATACACTCATATGTATATGGGTTTCTTTCTGCTTAGTGCTCAACAATAGAAAACACCAGTCAGCCTACATTTGATCCAGGACTGATTGTTTTTTCTTGCAGTCCATGTCTAGGCATCTGCAACTCCATCTGCTTTCTGTCTACTTTGGAGTTATCTTAACATCATCTTTTGCTTTGCTCAAAGAGTTCTCAGTGCTACATTCAGTGTCTTCCAGGCTAGGTGGTCAATACCAATGATTCCATGGAAATCGGGTCATCTAGAATGATGTCTTAAGTCACAACAAGCTTTGTCTCAGCATGATGTTTAAAAGGATCCAGACGACTAATCTTAATATTGGTATATTTCATGAATCGAAAGATGTGAATGACAATCCATGAAAACCTATAGCAATAAAAACTTAAATTTGATGCAGGTGCTGCTTTTTGTTGTTTTTGCTTGATGTTGCTTTTTCTGCAATAGACTAACATGACCATTCCTTTGAAATGTAACATCCTGGTTGCTTCCTAAAACGATATGATAAACACAGAATGTATGTCAAAAGTCAATTGCTTAGTAAGAATGATATCCTAACAACACTCTACCGCTCCAAACTCTATGGCATAAAATATGACTTCAGCAACAGACTGGTCATTGCCTGTAATGCTCTATCTGACTCTGTTGTTACATCCTCAACCCCCCCCCCCGCTTCAATCTTAAACTGTCTACTGTGGACCTCACCCCATTCCTAAGAGGTCCGTCAAGGGGGCGTACATAAGCGCACCAGAGTGTCTACCATCCCTATCCTGCTGTCCCCATTTATTTGCACTCATATCCTATGTTCATGTCCATGTTTATCTATTTATCTGAGTCCTTCGGGAGAAGGGCGGTATAAAAAACTAAATAAATAAATAAATAATGTTTATACTTATACCTGTTATCTAGTACATGTTCAACAAACTAACTAACTAACTAACCAACTAACTAACTAACTAAATAAACAAATAAATAAATAAATAAATAAATAAATAAACATTATTATCCAAGTGATGATTACTATTTTATTGATCTTCTGACTTCCATCATAAATCAATTTCTAAGCTGACATCTAGCAGTCACACTAACATCTTGGCATTGCAATGATTACAAATGTATTTGCAGAGTGAGGATAGCCGACAGTTTTTGTCTGTTGTCTAAGACATAGCTAGGTAGTATCATAATATAGGTGGCAGGAAATATAACTTCCTCTGGCCATATAGTTAGATTACAGGGAACACAATAATTTCAGAAATAACTGGTTGTGCCTATAAAATTTCTTTATATTCTAAATTTTAAGTACTTTGAGATAGGGAGGCAATTAGTTATTCAGTACAATAAAAAGATGCTGCTAGTGATATGTGTCTTTGTTCATGAAGATAACCTCAGGATAAAGTAATAACATGATTGTGCTTCATTCCAGTTATAAATTTATGTAACTCAGTTTTATAACTTTCATTTTTTCTAATTTGTTCAAACTGTCTCAGTTAAGAATCTGAATTTTCTATCCATAATATGAAGGGTGTTTGGGTGTACTGTATATGTGTGTGAGGGGTTATCATTTTTTCTGTGATGTATGTTAAAATCAGCTGAGATACAGGGAAAAAATGTATATTCAAATATTTTGCTTGGAGAAATACTTGGTCTGTAAATAACAAGTTTATTAATGAGTTTATCCCAATTTATTTAGTAAATAGATAACCATTTCTTTCAACCCTAAATAATTGTTATTGGTGTCCATGCTGGAGTAGGGTTGATGAATTATTAGTATTCTTGATTTTTTTAAATATAATGGGTTGTAAGCTGTCCAGAGTCATTCGGTTTGGTAAGGCTACAAAGCCTGTGAAAGTAATAAATAAATCCCTTTGCTACAAATGTTAAGCATTCTTCAGAATCTTTCTACGCTACTTTTTCCCATCCAAATCCTTCAAAATGCTGGTTTTGTATGGTGACCATTGCAATCCAAAACAAGTAGGGAATGCTAGGCAATACTACTAGGCAATGTTGGGGAAAGCTGATTGAGACTACTTTAAACTTATTAAGAACTCCAAGATAATTCATCTTGGTGGTTTGTTTGTTTGTTTGTTTGTTTGTCCTTCCTATGAAAAACAATGTGCATTTATGCCTCCCAGCTAAATTCATTGTTTTTGCTTTTCCTCTATTTAAGAGGCATAGCATTTGAAGAAAATCACCTTTGACACTCTCCAACCTCTCAAAAGCAGCTTGAAGCCAATCACTTATAGTTCACTTCCATCAATCTCGAAACACCAAGGGACAGTGGAAACAAACATAATTCAGCTACGTATGTCCTGAGTTTGTCCAGGTTTTAGAGGAACCTCCCCCAAAAGGGTCAGGAAAATAAATGGCTGGACTTATCCCCACTGCCACCTATTTTCTTAAAGTATTTTGTGAGCAATGTTTTGCTGCATGCAATTCTCTGTTGTGAAATAAGCTGTAAAACTACCCTGCCACCATCCTGACAAAATCCCTGTCAAATAGCAACATATTATTAAAAGGTAAAGGTAAAGGTTCCCCTCGCACATATGTGCTAGTCGTTTCTGACTCTAGGAGGCGGTGCTCATTTCTGTTTCAAAGCCGAAGAGCCAGGGCTATCCGAAGATGTCTCCATGGTCATGTGGCCGGCATGACTAAACACCAAAGGCACATGGAACACTGTTACCTTCCCACCAAAGGTGGTCCCTATTTTTTCTACTTGCATTTTTTACGTGCTTTTGAACTGCTAGGTTGGCAGAAGCTGGGACAAGTACCAGGAGCTCACCCCGTTACACGGCACTAGGGATTCGAACTGCTGAACTGCCAACCTCTTGATTGACAAGCTCAGCCACTGAGCCACATATTATTACATATTATTATGCATACTATTATGAGAAACTAGGAGCTGGTGGGGAGTGAGATAAAACTCCCCTCTAATGAGAAAATGAACTGTTCTGTAGATCTATAAATGTGCACCATTACAGAACCAAACAAGCTTTTTCAAGTTTCAAATAAACCAACTGAAGAGGTGCAGGAAGGGAACCAAAACCCAAACAGAACAAAATCAAGGTCAGCTCTTGAAGATGCCAACCTCATGCTCTGAGTCCAGACAGGTCAGAAGAAGATATGAGAAAAACGAAATCACTTCCTTTTTGAAGTAGCGGTTCATGTTGATGGGCTACTTCAGAGACAAATAAATCTCTCCCCCCCCCATCTTTTGTTCAGTCCTGTCTGATTCTCAGAGACTGCTTGGATAAGTCCCTGCAATTTTCTTGACAAGGTTTTTCAAAAGTGGTCTGCCATTTCCTCTTTCCTAGAGCTGAGAGAAACAACTTAGTCTTGGATATTTTCATAACCAGGATCTGCTTTTGGTAAAATTGCACATAAACCTCTCCTCTCCATTCCACGTTTTTCTGCTTTGAATTTCCAAGCAAGATGTAATAATAAATGGGGTAGTTTTGAGGGTGGGCTGCAGTGTAAGCTGCCATTCATTATGATTATCTTTTTCCTTTGCTTCTGCAACCCTTCACAAGGAATTTTTGTGATTGCACTGCCTCAGTACAGATACCAAACCCTTTGGGCAGTTTCGGCTCATTTATTTGCTATTAGTCAAATTGTTGTTGTTTTATATGTTAAGAGGGGGGAATGCAAGTGTTTGGATTGTTTTGATGTGAAGTGGCTTTTAATAATACTAACACTAACCTCAAATAATTGCTTTAAAGGGCAAAGAGGTGAAAATAAATGCTCCCTTTCCCTGCTTTCCTCTTCCTCCCCACAGCCTGGGCGTCTTTCTTTCTCAAACCTCCCCCAGCCCACCCACCCCTTGCATTTTGTTCAGAGTTGCCAGCTGCAGCCTAGCTGTCTTCACCATTATTTTAACTGTGGCAAATTGTCCTGAAATCATGGACGGTTTCATGATGTGAAAGGCGCAAGTAGGATTAAGTCAGAGAGCTGAGCTTCCTGGAACACAGGACCCCTGTTCTCTGAGCAAAAGAGATTGCATCCTGCCTCCTGGGGCTGCCAGCTGCTTTATATTACATAATAGTCGGTGTCCCCCAAGTTGATGAGAGTTGCCTGTTGTGGGTTTTTTTTCCCCCTTCAATTTATTGTGCAATTTCACCCTCTCCCTTTTTATTTTCTCTGTAAGTTGCATCACTTCTGCTCAGGAGACTCTGTGCCACTGAAAATTCCAGATATATCCCGGTCCTCCGAGTGCAGAAAGATGATTTTCATTTTGTCCAGAGATACCAACATGTCACACGCTTGGCAACATAGTGTGAAAACCCCCAGTGCTCTTGGGAGAATAAGAATTTCTCCCCCCCTAAAAAACTTTTTTTAAAAAACAAGAATTTCTCCCCCCCCAAAAGATTTTAAAATATAGTTTAAATTTTAGAAGTTATCTTGATTTGGGGGGGGATACATTATATTGGAAAACAGTAGCTTTTATGTATTTCTTCTTTCCATAATTTCTCATATGTTGTTTTCTAAAATGCTTTTTACATTTTTTTTATTATTTTACTCTTTTTAACCCATTTGTCTTAATTATTTTACAAAAAATGGAAAGCAGGGACACACAACTAAGGCAGAATATCAGCAGATAGCCATAATTTATAAAGACAAAGTCAGGAAAGCAAAGGCTCAGAATGAACAAAGACTTGCAACAAAAGGCAAGGATAATAATAAAAAAGTTTCTTCCAACATAAAAAAAATCAAGGAAACAGTCAGTCCACTAAAGAGAGAAGATGGCAAGGAGGTAACAGGAAACAGAGAGAAAGCAGAGCTGCTTAACTCATTCTTTGCATTGGTCTTCACGCAAAAAGAATCTGTAGTCCAACTTACCAAAAACATAACCGTAAAAGACAGACTAGAAATAAAAGTTAAAATAAGCAAAAAAAAAATAGTAAGAGAACATCCGTCTCATCTTGATGAATAGAAATCATCAGGACCTGACCGACTACACCCCAGAGTTCTAAAGGAGCTGGCTGATGTCATCTCAGAACCACTGTAGTACATCTTTCAAAAAACCTGGAGCACTACCAGATGCCTTGAAAACAGAAGATGTGGTTCCCATCTTCACTTTGGTAGAAGGATAATAAATACTAGTTTGGTTTTATACATATGCACAGAGAGAGAGAGGGAATGAGAGGAGGTACTTTGATTGAAAGGTTTCATTTCCCATGATCTCAGAGCAACTCTCCCATTACTTGGTCGGCCGTTAAGATCAGTATGCTTGATGTTGTCAATTTGAGGGATTCTCAGGTATTTGTAGTTATTGCCTTCATCCAGATTCTTGATGTTATTTCCAAAGGGCATATTAATTCCTTTAGTTTTCACTCTCTTTCCTCACCTGTTGATGGTGAGGGTGGCACATTTGTCCTGTCCAAACTCCATTGCAATATTATTAATGTTATTCCATTATTTTGAATTTTAATTGATGTTAGTCACAAATATTCATTCAACTGAGTTTAAAAAAGGATATGTACATTGAATTAACAGGCAGATATTTGTACTTTCTACATTATTGTAAACGCTTGAGGATAGAGTCACCATGCATCCTTTTATCTGAAGAGTGGGTAACCTATAGATATCTGGCCTAATTTCAGAAACTATAATTGCACACACTTCCAGCGGCCTTGGAAACCAAAACAAAATATTCATAAAAATCCAAGTCATATTTATGTTAACAGTATTTCTATTAATACTCTATTAATTCTCCATTAATACAAGTTGTTGGAACTGATTCTGGGAATCTTTTTTCCCCTTCTTTATAAGGTTTTTGGTCTTGTCAGTTGGACAATCCTTTTCCATGAAGACGTCTGTAAGTTTTTCAGGTTCCATCTGAACCTGAAATCTGTTCAGTTTTAAAAAGGGCTAGAGAAAGAGTGTAATGGTAATTATATACATCTAAGAAATAAAATGCAGACTCTTGTACGGTGATACTTGTTAACTTGCACATAAAGGGGTAATGGGCTTTTAAAATGACAAGAGATCACCTTTACGTTTTGCTTCATGTGATTCAGTGATTCCAGCAACATAGCCTATAGGCACCAGTTTTTATTTGCTTGGATAAATTAAAGCAATAATGGGGAGGCAGAGAGGCCAAATAGATTTTATCTGTTATTGCTTGCTTGCAGGCTTAAACCTCAACCAGAAATTTATATTCAAGTAATATATTTGTCTAGCTCCCTCACCATACACAGACGCATTGTTATATTGCTCGTATGTGTGTTTATTCCGGTTTGAAGGAACAAGCCATGTTACTGGAATTTTAAAAGATTTTAACCTGGCGTATTTATTATAATAGTTGACGAGTCTAACTTAACACTTTGGTTTTTCTTTGCAATATTGTCATTAAGTTTGTTTCTGTTATTACTGGAAATCACAGTTAGATTTTAGCAGGCAGCGATACAAAAAAATTAATGCGAGGGAGATGACAGAATGCTAAAATTTTAAGCCTCCCCCATTGCAACATAAGGTTTTGCTTTTATATAAAAACGAGCAATCACAACTGAATAAATAAATAGCCACCTGAATTATCTACAAATCAATTGCTGGGTAGCCAAAACAATACATTACCATCTGGGAGCCAGTATGTCCAGAAGAAAGAAAGCAGATTAATCACACTGTTTGAAGAGTTGGCATAGTTTTATCAGGGATATAGCTAAACCCCACCAAATGCCCTAATCATTTCAATTCCAGGGAGTTGCCATTTAGATCCAAACAGATCTGGGTTTTGTTTGCTTTGCATTAATTTGCCTTGATCGTATATGACATCATCCAAATTTTATTGCAGATCCCACGCCTTTGCTGACAGAACTTGTGTCTCGGTTCATAAAAGTTGCATGTCAATGACTCCTGGGGGGAGGATATTGCAAAATCTCCATTCCTACCGCAGCTAGAGGTGATATTTGCCGGTTCTCCAAACTGCTCAAAATTTCCACTACCGGTTCTCCAGAACCTGTCAGAACCTGCTGTATTTCATCCCTGATCTAGTTGTTTGCCCTGTTCCATAAAATAAAGGTAAAAGTTTCCCCTTTCCAGTCATGCCCAACTCTAGAGGGCAGTGCTCATCTCCATTTCTTAGCCGAGAGAACCAGCATTGTCCAAAGACATTTCTGTGATCATGTTGCCAGCATGACGATATGCCAACGTGCACGAAACACTATTGTGGTACCTATCTATCTACTTGCATTTGCATGCTTTCAGACTATTAGGTGGGCAGGAGCTGGGGCAAATAACAGGAACTCACCCCATTGTGTAGCATTTGGGTCTTGAACCTGGGCTGTCAGTTTTCCAGTTGACAACTTCAGGTTCTTTAACTGCTGAGCCATTGTGTCCCCATTCAGTAAAACAAGACAATGAATATTCCTGCATTGGAAATTGAATATACAATATAAGCACCTTTCAACTGAATTAAGTGGTTAAAAATTTTGCTATCTCTAACACCACAAGCATATTCATACTCTTAAAATTGTTACCAGCCTTTATGTATATATTACTAAAATGCTAATGTATATTTGTCTGTAACCTTCAATTGGATGAAACTGAAAGATTTATGGCAACAATTGCAAGGTAACACAAATGGGATAACTTACAGAATGCTGGGATTCATGATTCTCATGGGAATTCAATTTGGGAAAGCTATGGTTGCTTCAGAAATACTACACTTTCAGAATAACAGAGTTGGAAAGGACCTTGGAGGTCTTCTAGTCCAACCCCTTGCTCAAGCAGGACACCCATTCCAGACTAGTAACTGTTCAGTCTCTTCTTAAAAGCCTCCAATGATGGAGCATCCACAACTTCTGAAGGTAAGATGTTCTACTGGTTGATGGCAAGGTCCAACAGGTGAGAAGTGATTGGTTGCCTTGAAACTAAGGATAAAATTTGAAATATCTTAACAGTGAGGGAAGGATGAAGGAGCATCTCAGATGTCTGCTGGTAAGATAGAGCTGGTTAGGGGATGCTGGCAGTGATGGATAAGCATTCTTCCTCCCTAGATGGAGAGAGTGTTTAGAGGCATGCCAGGATGGGAAGTGGGGGATGGTATAGTGGCATCAGACTAGAATCCAGCTGGGTAATCTTGGGCCAGTCATTCTCCCCCAGCCCTAGGAAGGAAGCAATTGCAAAACATTTCTGAAAGACCTTTCCAAGAAAATTGCAGGGAATAGTCCAGACAGTTATCAGAAGTCAATATTGACTCAAAGTCAAGGAAATAAAATAAAGTAAAAACAATAAAAGGTTTGAACATGATTTGCTCCAGTAAAGCAAGGACCGAAAACTGACTTGCTACATAGCATCATGTGAAATCAGATATCATTGTTAATTAATCCATTTCTAGACTCTTAGATTCAACTTGCACTATAGCATGCCAAGTTTTCTTTCTTAAGTATGTGTCCAGAGGAAATTCTATCCTACTAGAACACACGAATCAGTAAGCATAGCTCTGTAGCCTGCCCATTTAATTAACTTCACATTATCATTATATCATATCCCTCCACTGCACAAAGTTGAAGTCTATTTCTACCCACGTCTTTCTAAACAATTTAGATTTCTCCAAACAATACTTTTGAGATTACATGAACATTATGCAAGAATTAGTCTGGAATTCCAAAACAAAATTCACAATCAAAAAAATAGAAATCTGGAACAAGGACAAATGTAAGCATAGTGAATAATAAATCACTGGATACCAGAATGTGTCAGCACTTTCCACATGATTATTTTTCATTTAAAACAATATTTTTTTAGGCAGAGAGCATATTGCCCATCCCTATTAATATATACTGAAAACTTGTTTAGAGGAGATCTAAGTTTTCCTTTAAAGTTTTCATAAAACATTAATACTGTTCAGTGTGTAGAAAAATAGAGTATCCAATATGGTCCCCTCCCTTGCTGAAATCAATAAAAGTCTCTCCTTTATGGATACTTTCTCAACATATCTGTAAAATAAACTTCACAGGCAAGGCATTTCGTGAATGGAAAAAAACACAATTTGATGCTTTCCTTTGACTGCCTATGTTTTGCTGCTACAGCTACCAGAAAGATAAGCATTCCCAGAAATTCGAACTTCAATTTTCAAAACAAATTCAAAAAATCCCAAATTATATATATATAAAAAAAGGATTGAAGGGAAAGTACAAACCAGTACCAAAGCTGGCTAGCAAATGGTATTAATTATCATGTTGAAAACGTGGGTCAAGAAACTTTGAGTCAAGCGGGGGAGGTAAAAACTTGACTTATTCCATATGGACCTTCCATTGTTCTACTCCAGTGTATTGTGACCTGATGAATGCTTGTTAGTTATGTCTTCTTTCTGGTCTTGTTGTTCAGTGTAGTTGGTGGGAAAGCAATTCTCCAAAACCTGTTACGTTTATGTAAAGCAGTACATGTATGGCAGGCAAAGCTTAAGAGATACAGATATAGATTCAGGTGGGTAAAAATAAGGCTGATGGATTTTTAGATGTTAGAGAAACCTTCCAGATATGTTAGATCAGGGGTGTCAAACTCACATCATCACGGCAGCATCACATGACGTATTGAGATGAAGAGGTTTTTTTTCCAAAATTGCAGGTGAAGAATCAAACTTAGAATACCTAAGTATCAGATGAGCTCATGTTGTCAAAGCTTGTACCAGAGGCTTAAAAAAGCCTACACCAGCTGCCTGACCCTGTGTCCAGCCCTCTGGGATCCTTTTTATGGTTCCTAAATCTTCCCTCTCCCAAATTAGTAGGGTCAATATTGTGAGTTTGCATTTTTATATTGTGAGAGTTGGAAGATTCAACACCATGGATGTCTTGGGTGTTTCCATGCCTTATTCACATAAATGGGGTCTTCCAGTATTTTCCTAGAGCTTTTATCTTGCAAAAAAAGTAGCAGAATCCCCAGAAATGTAGACAACTCTCTTTCCAGGATAGGTGGATTTGATTAATATAATTATAGTTGGAATAACAACCTCATTATCACTTGACATTCCTTCATGATTAATTCTCAGGATGTTTTTAATCATTTTATCATTCTAAAATGTTTTTGACATTTTTTTAAAAAAAATCCCAATAACAAATTTAAAAACTTCATGATGCTATATTTTTTAAATACCCACACTCCATACTTCCCATCCCTGTGAATCACAATGTATTTTAATTTGATGTCCAATGACAATCTCCAATCTAAAACATTCCTGACTGAATGAATCTTGTTCACCAAGAACAAGAACCAAGATCGATGGACCAGAATTCAGTGAGAGAAAAGGGTTTTTTTAAAAGCTGCTTATCATTTTGCTTGTCATTTCTGAGTAAAGGAGGATTAGGTTGTAAGACTGAAGGTATATGAGAAATGTGCACACACTGTCTTATAATGGTGGGGATAAAGCAGTGGTGAAATTCAGCCAGTTCTAACTGATTCAGACAAACTGGTAGCACTGGCAGTGGGAGGCTCCACTCACCCACCTGGACATCATCACGTCCCGTTTTTTACCCTCTGTGCATGCGCAGAAGGCTCTGCGCATGTGTGGAGGAGGCGCGCGTGCTCACATTTGTGAACCGGTAGCGAAGGTAAGTGAATTTCACCCCGGGATAAAATCCTCAACTAAGCAGCTATTCTGGAACCATTACTTAGTAGCCCAGCAGCTGTCTGACCAAATAAATAGTCTACGAGAGAGACTCTGGAAAGCAGTAATTGACATTCTATGACTTGGCATTCCTGAGGCTACTGGCCGAATGCAAGTTTTCCCTAACCTGATTGTCACAACACTAAATTTACTTAAGTATGGGTACTAGTGGATTTGCCCATGCAACAAGAGCTGCACTGGTTACCAGCATGTTTCCGGGTGTAATTCAAGGTGCTGTTTATCACTTATAAAGCCCTTCATATTTCATTATCTGAGAATCTACAAGATTGCTTACTTCTAGTGTTTTCTGTCTGGCCCATAAGATCTGGAAAAGATGGCTCTCTCTGGATCTGATCCTTAAGAAATGTCATCTGTTGAGATCTCAGATTAGGGCCACCCTTGCCCTTGTTCCCTGGAGTGCATTTCCTGTGAAATCAGATAGGCTTTATCTCTTCCAGTCTTTTGCAAAGCTGCTACAGCTTGGCTCTTTCAATGATAGAATAGAATAGAATAGAATAGAATAGAATAGAATAGAATAGAATAGAATAGAATAGAATAGAATAGAATAGA
>JANHZT010005762.1:153254-164038 GCA_032468215.1 Stegonotus admiraltiensis | reverse complement strand
CTATTGCTTAATGCATTGTAAGCCGCCCTGAGTCTCTGGAGAAGGGCAGCATATAAATCAAAGCAAAAAAAAAAAAGGTTTTCATTAATTGTAGGCTTATATTGCTGAAGGTCATAAATTCGAACTAAAAATCTCTGCTATGTCCAGGGTAGTGGATTTAGAAAAATCTAGAACTACTGCAGAGCTGCACGCCTGAAATGTTTATATGTTCCGTTTTTGTTCACTATATATAAGATAGTAAAATAGTAACTACTTAATGAGATCACAAAAACAGAAGGTCAAAAACACCTTATATATTCAAGAATTTAAAACAAAATTGTAGGAGGCAAAAGATGAATTTGTCACCATCACTCTATAAATAGTCTATTCTTGAACTTATGGGACAAAAAGCAGCCCCAACATAAATGTTAGTGTTAATGAACATAATTAAAGTCTGCCTTACTGAATTTAAACTTCTAAAATAATAAAATGAACACTAAATTATGTCTGCCAGAAGTTGACAAGTACAAGGACATTCCACTTTCTATTATCTTCAGTGAATGAAGGCTTGATTGGTCCCTGTGCAGAAGTGGCTTTTTTTATACACATTGGGGACTGTTTCAAGAAACCTGAGCAAACAAATGAAGCACCAGGTGAGGAGAAGCTGGTTTCATGCAACAGATAAGAAACAGATAATCGCCTGTAAACTCCAAAGGAATTGTTTCCAACTGACTGATTATTTTAAGGGAGATTTTAAAAAAATCCTCAAAGCCAATTTTATACTGCACTTACCAGCAAAGCATTTGGAACACAGATTCATTGTCTTGCTGGACCTGGTGCAAGGGGAAAAAAGAGGAGATCTTAAAAATTCTTCATAGTTATTAATACAGAAGTTTAAAGAATAGAATAAGCTGAGAAGGTAAAAGACAGCAGAGCAAAAACTTTGATCAGCTATCTGGGTCAATGATTCAAAAACTAGCTTAGTAAGGCTAGAAAAACATTGGGCCAGCCACTTTTAAAGCACTGCTTTCCTGCAGAGTTTCTTCAAATGTACAAACAGGCTTTTGCTGTTAATTAATATTCAACAAATTTATAAATAGTTGTTGGGCAAGGGCTTCACTCTAAACTTCGTATTTTTCCCCACTAGGAAGCTAAATGAAATGACCATGAATAACAAAAACTTTTGTTCCTTTTTTAATGAATAAAGGAAAATAGCTGCTAAAGTCAGAATAAGTTACTTGCTCAGAAAAGAACAAAATGCCCAATACATTTTTATAAACTTCCTTTCAGTAGCAAGATTACAGGGGCTGATTTAACTTACTTAAATGTTATACCTCTCCAGGTCTTGCATGTCTAAGCCTAGGAGCAGGTACCTTATAATAATCTATTATATCCACAGTATGAACTCAAGTGGGTTGAAAAAAAGTTTGATAGTTCTGTAGAATTCTATTAATCCATTACCCAAAAACAATTTCAGAGGGTATCTGCTTTTCCATTTATTCCAACGTGTCACAATAGTCCTATTACAAAGTATCAAATACATAGGAAACGGATATATATTCACATTGGCTGCTTCATACAGTATTCACATTTTCAATATGTAATTATTTGAGTACATGATTCTACCTTTCTTCTTTTTTTAGATTTTTCTTTCTAAATGAAAGGTTTCTCTCATCATTGTAGCTAAAATTAATTTAAAGCTAGAAACCGTATAATAAGATTGTATGATTAAATTTCAGAAATTCATGTTTTTTACTACTCCTTCTAGTATGGTAAAATAGCTATTGTGTCCTGAACAACCATTTTGTCTTATGACCAACAAAAGCATATTATGAAAACAAGTAAGTTTCTTAAATGCAAATCTGATTTTCTCTGTAGCATGACTATCTATTTTTCCTTGCCTGGATGGTTAAACGTCTGTTAAAATAAAATTAATTTATACCATATTAGATTTACTTTATATAGCAGAAAATGAGGGCAAAATGCTTTCTGCATATTGAAACACTAGGAAAAAAGCATAGATTATTTTTTTAAAAGGGAAATTAAGACTAGGCCTTTGTACCAGGATGTTTGTATTTGTCTGTGTGCCATTAAGTAGGGCCTGTACACAAACAAAGCACATTTTATTAATAATTTGTGAATCAGAATAGCAGACTAAATCTGAGTCTGGTATACTCATTAGTTTGCACAGATGCTACTGCTTAAATAGCTCACTATAGTGTATTGGCGTTTCCTTGACCAGCAAAGAAAGAAAAGGCAGAGTTCAATTAGCTCACGTTAAAAAAGATTCTTTCAGATATAGAAGCAGGACAATTTCAAGTTTTAATAGTTATTTTTTCAAATTAAGGAAGGAAAAAAAATAAGAAAACCACAGCAGAAAAACCAAATTACCACAAACCTACTGAGTCTCCCCCAAATTTCTATTATGATAAAGCAAAGTTTAAACTCTTCCTAAGGTGCAAATGCAAATGGCCAATAGTTATATGAAAGTTATATACTATTATATGAAAAAGGAGAAAAACAACTTAAAACAAACAGAGAATAAATAAGGTCTAATTTAAAATGTATTTTGGATTTATAATTAAAACAAAACTTGATATGTAAATTGATATAATCTAATATTGTATTTAAATAAATGCATATTAAAATATTACTGCTGTTGAGCAAAACATTCATGTACTGAATATGGAGAAACATTTCCATGATGAAAAACAGTATTATAGAGTTTGCCTCGTACTGGACCAATTAAAGACAAGCTTTGCACAATTCAAATATCCTGAGTTATCGGTGAGTAGTCGTTCATGTTAATATGTAATTAAATCATAGAAAGGAATCACAGAATATATATATATATATATATATATACACACACACACACACACACACACACACACTCTTAATACACACTACTGTTAAAACTGTGAATAACTTCTGTTCAGCAATTTCCATTTGTGCTAGTTCACAAAAGAGCAATTAGATAATAAATTAATATCTGGACTATATGACTTGCTTGCCAGTATGAATTCATGGCCTATTATTCTTCTGTACAATAAAATTCTAAATATATATATAAAAGTTCTGAGGGAGAAGTTTTATTTAGTCCTTTCCATAATAAAAAAGTCCAAAAATGTAGGCTGCTACTTCATTGCCTATTTGAGATGAATAAATCTGCAGCCCTGATCTAACTAGTGTGTTAGAATGATACTGACCTTTGAAGTAGATTGGTTTCATGAACAAGGAATTTCAAGTGCCACTTAGAATGCTATAAGATTCAAGAATTTTTTGCACCTGGAATTTTTTTCTATATTGTGTATCAATATGGATTATGGGCATTAGCTAGGCAACATGTTGCTCTTTACAAATGCTTTAAAAATAGACTAAAGATAGTCTATTTAAAAGACCTGGTTTATCTAAAGATCAAGAGCAAATCTATTAACCATTCTGATCCATTTGTCGATTTCTACTGACTGTTGTCATTAATCTCACTCAAGGCACAAATGATCAGGCTCAAATTATCCTACTTCAGACACATTATACAAAGACCTGGCTCTCTGGAGAAGTCTCTAATCCTGGAAAAGGTAGAAGGAAAGAGAAGAGAATGATCAGCAGCAAGGTGGGTAAGACTTGAATTACACAGCAATGGGTATACCATTGGAAGACCTACAGGACCAGGCTAGGGATAGATTGTCACAGAGAAAATCTTATCAGTCTGGTTTCTGACTTGATGGCACATAACCAACTAATCAATTTTCATTAAAGAGTTATATTCTATATTCAGTTCCTGATTTGCAAAACTTTTAGATATGTTAATAAACAAATGTGTAATATATATTATTTTTACATATTACAATTATGATGGCTGCTAAACAATTCAATTAAACAAACCAAACTAATTGAGATTGTAGCTGCTCTGTCACAATATAAAACATGCACAGGAGTAATTCTACTGTGTTTCCCTGAAAATAAGACCCTGTCTTATATTTTTTTGAACCCTGAAATAAGCACTTGGCCTTATTGCCATGCGCTCAAAAGCCCGATTGGGCTTATTATCAGGGGATGTCTTATTTTGGGGGAAACAGGATAGTTTAACTAATGCTTTAGGCATTGCAAAAGGAGCACAGATGAATTTTAGTCCTACAACCATAATAAATTCTGAAAGATTCAGAAGGAAAGTAAGTGAAGAAGACGGCATTGTTTAAATATGGTCAAATGTATACTAGCAATGTAATTAGTAATGTATACTAATGCTCTATGTGAGCCATTTAAATATTAAAGCTGTGCAATGACTCAAAGAGGAAAAGGTGATTTGGAGCAAACACGAATGCCCACACTGCATCTATCATCACTTCCTAAAAGCAAACACGTTTTTCCCCTGGGATCAGGCAGCTGCAGCTATGTGAGCCTAGGAAAAGGCTCAGCTTCTTTGCTCCTTCAAATCAAGAAGTCTGCATAGTCTTAGTAACATGAACATTGCATATGAACAACATGCATAAACATTTTTATTCTTCTATTTCTATTTCTAGTTTAACCATTACAATGTATGACAGAGCTTGAACGGGACATTAAACACCATAAAATGCATGCAAAACAAAAAACCCCAAGTTTAAGATTAGAAACTAATATGATCAAACACAGGTATGAGCCTCCATTCAAATCTATATTAAGACAATAAAGCAACAATATTTCCCTCTCATTATTGCATGGAGACACTGTTTTGGAATTGGTTTCACTTCTTCTTGAGTTCCAGTCAATAGCAATAGAAACAGAGAGTTCAAGATCCTGGCTGAGCCACAAGTCTCAGTAATCTCCCCAATGCTATTTAACATCTATATGGAAACTGTGGTGGGAAGATACCCACAGATTCAGGATAAAGGTAAAGGTTCCCCTCGCACATATGTGCTAGTCGTTCCTGACTCTAGGGGGTGGTGTTCATCTCCGTTTCAAAGCCAAAGAGCCAGCACTGTCCGAAGACGTCTCTGTGGTCATGTGGCCAGCATGACTAAACACCAAAGGCTCATGGAACACTGTTACATTCCCACCAAAGATGGTCCCTATTTTTCTACTTGCATTTTTTACGTGCTTTCGAACTGCTAGGTTGGCAGAAGCTGGGACAAGTAATGGGAGCTCACCCTGTTACGTGGCACTAGGGATTCAAACAGCTGAACTGATGACCTTTCAATCAACAAGCTTCAATCAACAAGCTTTCAATCAACCACCGCATCCCTTTTTTTAAAAGAGTAAACATCACCAAATAAAGTGCAGATTTGGACAGATTGTTCTATGAAACCCAAGTGTACCTTGACTGACTAGCCATATGTAGTTGAAATATTTTCCTTGTATAATCCGATTGTGAATTTTTATTCATTCATTCAAAGATACAATCTTCTTTTGAACAAAATCCCCAGTAATCTCTTAGAATCTTACCAGAAATAATAAATGGAGGTTATACTGATAAAGCAATCATAATTGTAAATTGTGCAGGGCCAAGAATAAAGAAGGATAATAGTTTAACACATTCTATTTCCCCAAGGAGACAAAGAATAACTTCTGGTGAGAATCCAAGGAACACAAGTTAATTCTATCCTTGAACTTCTGCAGAAGGAAGGGGAGCTGGAAAAAAATAGTTGATGGCATATTGTATGTGGTATATTTAAAACCCCTGTCTACTATTAACTGTTCAAAAGGACAGTGTTCTGTCATGAGCTTCCTAAATACATTTTAATGGTTAAAGTATAATTAATCTGTATTAAGTGTTCCTACACCTATACATTTTTGTTTAAGGAATACCTCTGAGGCTATAAAAGGTGAGTCTGACCAACTATACATTTGTAGCTATTATGCCAGATTTCTAATGAACTGCAATCCATTTTCTGCCACCTAATATACTTAAGAGTCATCCACAAATTTTCTTTGCTGTAGCTCTGAGATTGCCTCCTTATGAATCACTGAAGATGTGTCCTCATTGGGTACATGCTTACCACTAGCAGGCTAAGGCCAAATCAGAGAAATCCAACACAAAGCAGTGTTTTCCATGGAAAACAAAAAAAAACAAGTTAGTTGTATGAGAGCTGAGATTCTTGGCCTACGGAGATACAAGCAGTCCTTGACTTACAAACACAATTGAATCCAAAATTTCTGTTGCTAAAGCAAGACATTTGTTAATAAGTGAGTTTTGGCCTGTTTTATAACATTTGTTGCCTCAGTTGTCAAGTTAATAACATGGTTGTTAAACGAAACTGGCTTCCCCATTGAATTTATTTGTCAGAAAGGTCATAAGAGATGATCCTTTGATCCTGGGAAACTACAGCCATCATAAATATATGCCAATTGCCAAGCATCCAACCACATGACCACAGGGATGCTGGAACAATCGTTAAGTGTGGGAAAATGGTCATAAGTCATTTTTTTCAGTGCTGTTGTAACGTTGTATGGTCACTAGATGAATTGTTGTAAGTTGAGGACTACCTGTATACTCCAATAGAAAAGAAGAAGAGGTACATCAGCCTGGGCTCACCCAAGACTTTGTCAAAACCAATCTAACTACGTTATAGCATATCATTCTGTGAGAACCCAGCCAGTCTACATTTTATACCTAACTAGGAAGATACAACCTGATGGTACCACAAAGAGATGTGATTAAGGAAGCTGACATTTGCTCAAGACTATATTGCCAACTTCTGTATACTCTCTCGGCTTGCCCACTAACGCTGGAATAACTTCGTTCCAATATGAGCTGCACACGACGTTTATTGCAAAAATCAGGTTTATTTAGTTCCAGTCGAAGCGGAGTCAAACCAAGTAAGATAACAATTACAAAGTCAGCGTTGGGAGCAGCCACCGCCCAACGCCCTTTAAAACACCCGCGGAGAGTCAAGCAGCCAATCACCATCGCTTCCGGGTCCCTGTAGCTCCGTTGCTGTGCCGTCATGCCTGTACTCCAGGTGCAAAAATGACGAGGGAATCTTCAGGGTAAGGTTTACACACCCTTATCTACCCCGACCGGCATTTCCACAACCGCCTAGACTATTACCACCACCAGCTCCCATTCAGGTCCGGTCGTCACCAAAAGGAGCACCCACCCCCCAGACGTGCCACTGCCCCGTTCCAGTAGACATCGATCTGTCGAGTCGAGGCACGCTCGACATACTCTACCTGGGCATTTGTCAGATGGCAACCCTGTGCTTCACTGGCAGATTAGCAAATAATATGCCCTGTAGAAATAGGGTAGTTTTCTCCTGGAAGTGACAGAGAAAGGGTGAAAATCCTCTTCCTAGGGGGAAAAAAACCAACCTCCACCTTGAACAATAGAGAAAGCTGAACTACTGCCAGCATCTCCTAGAGAGTACCTCCCTTGTTGCCTCAGTGACCTTTCCTTAGGTTGGGAAAATAAAATGTCTGCCAGATTTTGGGTCCAATTCCTAGTAGATAAATAAATAAAAGAAAAGGGTCAATTTCCTCTCTTTATGAGCAGGAGTGCTGTCTGGCTCTGAAACATCTGGGTGTTCTTATGGCTCAAGGAAGTGCCTAATCCAGTCCAGAAAGTGGTTTCTGTTTGAAAACATGGGCCCTCTGGCTGCCCACCAGCACCTTCTTCATCTCGATCACAAGGCTCAGCCTCCTCCCAGATGTTACCAATTAGCTGGGGAAGCTGGGGATCTGTCCAGGGGGCAAGGGGGAAGAAATAAGTGGAACTATGACTTTGAAGCTTGTGGCAGCTTGTGGAAAGACAGGAGAAACAGCAAACATGGAGGTCTAAAGCTGCACCATGTCTTCCCTGTGTGATTTATAAGGAACACAAATGCACCTTGGCAAAAATGGGAGGTTTTACTTAGCAACTGGTTGTCTGGGTGGGCCAGAATACATCACTTCAGATAGATAGTTCCGCACCAAGGTGTGCATATCAGAGCAATGATGTATCAAATCTGGTTGCATGCTTGCAATGCATGTCCAAATCCAGTTGAGCTGGATAGGTGAATCCTTTTTACACACACGTGCACGCGCGCACACACAGACACAGGATGTACCAAAAACGATGAGTACCAAACAATTTTTTCCCATAAAGAATAATGTGGTGAGTCACAAGGCAGCCAACGCTGACAGGTTCTATCTTGCTTATGCATTGAGTACCAAACAAACGATGAGTACCAGGACAAAATTTTCACATCAAAATATGTTGTGTACCAAATTCGATGAGTTTCAAAGCAGATGAGTACCAAGGTACCGCTGTAAATTTCTTCCTTGAGTAAAAATAGTTATTTTAATGATAAAGATTCCTTGTCCTCTGTTTTTTAAAAATTTGGCTCTAGTCCAATTTAACCCTTGAGATTTCATAGTGGTCTCCCATCTGTGTATCCATGTATTTATTTATTAGACCCAGCCTGCTTAACTTTTTGAGATCAGTCAAAGTCAGCTAGACATTAGTTGTTGCCCAGAAGTCCAAAATCACTTTCCATTTAATTCTTTTATTATGGGAGAATTACATTTTATCACAATATAAAGCCATTCCTGAACCTTTTTTTTTTTGCACGTTTTAAATATGACTTGCTTGTTCTACATTTCTATTGTGCTGTGCTATTACATCAATCAAGTATAAGGGCTGTCCTGAGCTGCTATAAGAAAATATATTACAGAAAACTCTAATAAATCTCCCTTTCTCCACTGTAGGAATAACCTGGGCCAATTTTTTAGGTCTCCATTACCTGGAAATAGAATATGTAACAAAACCTTCATTGTAACTCTGTTAGGCAGATTTGCTTATTCTTTCATTCGTCCCACCTCCACATTATAGTTCATTTTTGTTACCCTCTGCATGTTATTTTCTGAACAATAATGTGAGGTTTGATAGTTTAGGTTAGAAACTGACCGAAAGTCTCCAGTAAGCTTTTGAGTTAGGTGTGAATTAGCAAAAGTAAGATACTTTAGTACATAAACTATATTTTCTAGAACATACAGTAAACTGTCACCAAATTCTGCTCTTCTGGATCCCAAATTCAACCCTTACTTATTTATAAAATTCATTGTGTGGCTTTGGCCAAATTAATAGGACTAAGATATGGCACTAAGTACCCATTGCCATAGTTTTTTTCCCCTTATCCTTTTAAAATAAGAATCATGGCTGACCAGTGCAGTCAAGACTAGGTCCACTGTTCATTGGTTTAAAATTTCTCCTGGTCTGGAATTCCAGTGATTCAACTATTCCCAAAAAACTGGTCCTGGACTTCATTCTTTTCCTTGGCCTGACACCAGGGATGAGAAAATTAGGAAAGGCCTGTAGTGGGTCAGGATCAGTGGTGGGATTCAGCCGGTTCGCACCACTTTGGGAGAAGCGGTTGTTAAATTTCTGAGCAGTTTGGCAAACTGGTTGTTGGAAGAAATCATTAGGGCAGAGAACCGGTTATTAAATTACTTGAATCCCACCACTGGTCAGGAAGTTTCCATATCACTATCTTCTTCACTCAAAAGGAGGTTGATGGTTTTCTACTTTTAGCAAATTGGGAAATACAAGGTTATTTTAAGACCAGTATTTTCTTCATCAATCTGAAAAGGTCTAGTAAAGTAGATTACCAGATTACAATCCCCCAAAATACAGACTAACTTTCAATATGATTTATTTGAAATAATATTTAAACTTTATTAACAACACACAATGGAAGGAAGGGAGGGAGGAATCATCCTAACACAACTCTGACTGCATCTAGAAGTGTACGTTAGATTATGTTCCTTCTAGACTCTGGGTGATTTAACCCCACAGCCTGAAGGAAGCTTTAACTTTTTTCCTCTGCATGCTGTTACTCCATGCTGGGAGATGTAAAAGAGCAAAAGCTTTCCTAGGTCACATTTTTAAATTCAAGGGGAGGAGAGTTTTGCTTGCTAAGGAACTTTAGACAAGTAGTCCTCCTTGTAGACAAGAGGTTTGGGAGATGAGTATAAAGAAGATGTGTGCATGTTCTAATTTAACAGAAATTTCTAGAAACTTGCATTGTTAAGGGTATCTGTTAAAGTTATGCATAACTGCACTAAACCAGGGTTAAAATCCAGCAGGTTCTGACAGGTTCTGGAGAACCGGTAGCAAAAATTTTGAGCAGTTCGGAGAACCGGCAAATATCACCTCTGGCTGGCCCCAGAGTGGGGTGGGAATGGAGATTTTGCAATATCCTTCCCCTAGGAGTGGTGAGGGAATGGGGATTTTGCAGTATCCTTCCACTGGAGTGGGGTGGGAATGAGATTTTGCAATATCCTTCCCCTGCCATGCCCACCAAGCCACACCACGCCCACTAAGCCACGCCCACAGAACTGGTAGTAAAAAAATTTGGATTTCACCACTGCATTAAACTATCTCCTGATCTCAGCAATGAAAATATTGAATACTATTCCCCAAACTAGCACCCAGATATCTAACTACAGGTCCCATGATCCTTCTTAAGCTTTCTGCAAAATTCTTCAGGGAGTTCTGGTCAGGGTCTTTACTCAGAGCAGCAGTAGCAACAGCAGTGGCCATACTGTGGCCAGAACAGATCTGTTCCCTTCATCAGATACTAAATAAAAAATACTGCAAGACAAACATCTGTCCCAATCGTAGTGTCTGTTTATAAAAAGAAGAAAATGGGACTTTGCCCAACAAGTTTTCTTTTTGACCTGGAAAATTTACAATCGCAAATACAAATATAATTTATGCATTTGCCTTTTATAATGGCTAAAATGAAAAAGAGATTAGCAGCAATAAATTGTGTTTAAATCAAGAGATTCAGTTGTAGGTCAGGATTTCCTTTTGGTCCATCCCAAGGGGGGCGGGGGGGGGAGGAGGA
>JANHZT010005762.1:87311-97495 GCA_032468215.1 Stegonotus admiraltiensis | reverse complement strand
GAAGGCTATTGCTTAACGCATTGTAAGCCACCCTGAGTCTCCGGAGAAGGGCGGCATATAAATTAAATTAAAATAAAATAAATAAATGCATGCAATTTATTCTGGGCAAGTAGCAGAGATCTTATTTATTCAAATGAAGACTGAGTTCAATTCACATCCAGTGGGGAAAGCCCTACATTTTGATAAAAGGACACAGTCTCCTCATTACATGTTGGGAGGTCTGAAGCGACCTCTGTCTGCACAATACTTGAATTCTGAATATGCCCTGAGTTTGATTCAGTATCCCAATATGCAAATAACTTAAATGGTTACAATTTATTTTATTTGGAATTCTGGCTGGGTTGGCTGCCCTCTTCGTTTTTCTCCTCTTTCTTAAATAAGTTCCTCTTTTATATCAACTTAGCCCAATTGTTTTTTAAAAGAAAGTCTTCATCAAATCTTTGTCACATGCAGGTCTACATGTGCTTAATATGTGTAAGTAGTCCTGTGTTTCTGGGTATGAGGCCAGAGCAATCAGAAACTGAACATTCCGGCCTTAAAAAAAACCCAAAAACAAAACTAGACAGAAAAGATCCATCAGCTGCAGAAGCATTAAAGTAGAGAGATCAGGTACTAGCCAGGTTTCAGTGACATAAATTTTACATATCCACTGTCTATAACTTTCAAGGTTTAGTTTATCGAAGTATTTAATTATCAATTACATTTCATCACCTTTCTCTATCCTATTCTGTCTGGACAGTAACAGATTGAAGGTTTTGTCTTATTAAAATTGACCTGATAAATTATCACTGCATTATAGCTATCTCTGTTACAATAATATCATACTACTTCTAATATATAAAAATGATTGCTATCATGATGCCCCCTGCGTTGCAAGCTAGATTTGAACCCTGTCCACTAATTTTTGCCACATTTTACTTATTCAGCTGCTTAATTTAGAGAGAGAAGACTGCCACCTGCTGCCCAAATCCATCTATTGCCTATATTTGATTCAGCCGCTGCCAATAACCAGTATTCATACATGCTAATCCATAGTTAAGAGAATAATTGTTTACTGAATTAACCCAATTGCTTGAACTGTAACCTATAACACTGGTTGAATTTGCAAAACACTCTAAGCCAGAGATTAACCAGTGTTTTATACCAGCATGATGCAGCCAATGTCTTAAACCACAGGTGACTGATTGGGGATTTCCAAACAACTACCCTGGAAACTCTTAAGATGATGGGAGAAAAGTCAGACTAGCTCAGTGCATGCCAAGATTCTCCACAGCTGATACTCAAGGGTGTCTGGCTAAGCATAATTATCAGAGGTTGCTAGTTGTTGCGGCCTTACAATTCTTAGGAACTATAATCAAGAAAGGATTGCCGGGAGTTTAGTTCAGCAGTATCTGATGTGAGGCAGGCTGCCTAGTTTTCTTGCATGTAGCTATTGATAATTTATTTTATTATTAATCACCAATATAATTATGTAGATCAATAAGTAATTTATACTGAGCAAATGTGGATATCTAAGTATTCTAGATATATGTTCTTTTAAAACAAGGATGGGTAACTTGAAGCCTTCTCTGACCATGATTGCTGAAAATTGGCAACAAGGTTTTCTGCCATTATGAGGGAAACTTAACATGCATAGAGAATATTGATAGGCCTCCAAACTTTTCCAAAAAATCCAGGAAAACATGCAAAATATCTTGATGCAATTTACTATTATCTCCATGGTAAGCCTAAATGTGGTCATACCAGGGGTGGGTTCTATTTACCTTTACTACCAGTTCGCATCGGGAGCGCGTGCTTCTGCGCATGCACCAAAGAAACTTCTGCACATGCACAGATCAACTATAATGACGTTCGGGTCGGTGGGCGGAGCCTCCCACCGGTTTTACTCCCGGTTCTTGCGAACCAGTCCGAACCCACCACTGGGTCATACGCAACTAAAGGTTACCTGAAGTTATCTTAAATTAATATACTAAAAAAATTAAAATAAGCACTGCTCCCTATCTTCTGTTTACAGCAAGGTAAAATGCCTTAATTTTGATCATTTCATAATATCCATATTACAATACATAATGGTTTATCCAGTATTGTAACTTATTATACAACCACAGGAATAATTAAAAACCAACCATAAAAGCTATCTGATTACACATTGAAGTTTGCCATGAAGGAAATATCCTGATTTGTAATCTGTGGAAAAAGTACACTAATATGATGGTTTTGTGCCAGCATTTCTGAATATGATTGTATATTAATTAGCCAACATATCCACACATTTCCCAGGATACAGTATCCTGAGCCAAATTAGAAGCAGATTATGAAACAAACAAGAATGAATACTCCCGTATTCTCAGAGATACCAATATATATCTATATATATCAACAGAACTGGGTGTTTTTTTGGTATGTTGAATATGAGGATAAAGTTTAGAGAAGAAACTATGTTTTGAAAATCAGTTTCTGAAGTGATATTCAGAGCGATTATTTCAGAGATTCAAAACTATTAGAATTAAAGCTGTGCCTTACAGCAAAATACTGCATATGATAAATATATCATTTTCCAGTTAATTGTCTCCCTAAGCAGTTATGATGATCAAATAAATAGGTATCTGATGGACATGCAGTATGAATGATTGAACACAGCTAATTTCATTCATCTGGAGGTTATATCCCTATAAGCATTTAATATGTTATTTCAGGCTTCAATGCAAAACATAAATACAGTTAATAGTCTGACAAGGTTTGTGCCTGATCTGATTAGCAGCTGAGCATTGGGATAATAATCTGTGTTGGACTGTGTCAGTGATAATGTGAATTCAGCACTCTTAATCCCTGCATCTCGCAAATTCATTCATGTTAAGAATGTTTCCCGTACATCAATCCAAGATCCACAGCATCAAAAGTCTCCTCTCCAGCCCACCATCCTGGCTAATAGCAATGGATAAGTTTCTCTCCATAGAAGCATCTATTCCTTTCATAAAGCTGCCTTTAAAAAGGATCTCTCCTATCATTTGTGAATGGAAATTCTGTGGGCATGTTACAGACATTTCACCAAATGGCAGGTTGGTCTTTCAGAAAACAGCTGCTATAATGGACAATTACAAAATTTACTTAATTTTTTTAAAAAGGTTAATAAGGTTGCTGTCTCTTGCTGCCTTTAGGATCCCTACCCATCAATTTTACCTTTTTGTGTGATTGGATAGGTAATCGTGATTCCTTACATAAAACATGGGTGGCAGCCAACCTCCTTTTTTCCCTAAATGTCTTAGGCCTGAATTTTTTTTTACACTTGGAAACAAAATGATCCTGAAAATTGGTGCTTTGCAACATTAGCAAGCTTCTTTTGGGCTTTGATTAACAAAGAGCAAGTGCCAGTATTTAAAACTCTCTTCAATTTCATCCTTCAGATCAAGTTCAAGTGACTAAATATGAAAGCAGCCTTATTATATGTCAGAGAAGTTTCTTAGGTGACCTTGGGTCAATCTGTCTCAGCCCAGCTTATTTAACAGAGTTATTACTGTGGGGGAAAATAGAAGGGGTGCTAAGTATGCCAACTTACTTGTTTGAATTAAATAAAAAAAACAACCCTGGACATTGGGCAGTGTTTCCCTTCATTAGATCTGCATGCAATTTAAGGGCATGTCATAAATAGAATAAATTCCTAAATTTCAACTATTTAGTGTTGTTCAGATACTTAGATCTGCCCTATAAATTCCCCCAAATTAAATGGTAGCTTCTTTGGTCTGCTGAGGCTGCTTATAAGCACAGTCCTGAGAAACAATGTCTTATCTATACAAGAGGCATGAAACTGGTATAACCCTCAGCATTAGGGCTTTCTTTTCTTGTATCAAATAAAGTGGCAGAATTTAATCGTGTCCTTTGAAATACAGGCCTATATATACCTCCAGTGTATATTAGATTGGTTATGCTCAAAACGTTTTTATCCCCACATTCCTCTGGAAAAAGAAGATGCAGATATTCTGTTAAGAAATGGTTTTCCATGACCATCAGCTAGAACAGAACATGTATGACAGTCCCACATTCGTACAGTTTGACTCAAACTTTACTGAAATGCGAGGTAAGAATAACCTTGCCTCTTTTTTCTGGAGTATTTGTTTAAAAGGCAGTCAATTCACCCAATCTCCATTACACAGTTTTAAAGGCCACAATATAGTAGTAGCAAGTCTTTAATATTTTCAATGTAGCATTTCATTTTACATTCTACTGAACATAATGTTGTTTTTTCCAACAAATTGGAGCACTTCCCTGGAGTTATTAATTCTGGCTTAGTACTCATTAGATAATTATACTACACCAGTATATTTTTGATAGGGATTCCTTCAATAGGCATTTACCTTGTACAACGTATTTATTCTCAAAAAAGAGAAACAAATCTAACCCTCTACCCATATTAATACATAATTACTGTGGGCAAAACTATGGAAAGAACTACTACAGTTTTACACCTTGAATATTGCCTGGGTAAGTTTTTACTTTTTAACTCAGGTAAACCTTCATCCAATTTCTTCTTGCAGTGCCGTAAATATTTCATCCTTCACTACTTAGTTGTATGTGGGTGATTTTTCATATCATGGAATTTTCAGGGAATCAGATTTATTAACATTGTAACATTGTTCTCCATTTCTTTCCAGTTTTCACTGCTCAGTGGATCAGTGATGACCACATAAGGACATTATGAACTAAATAAATTATGTATCTTCTCTCAAATTAACATCACTGTTTGCAATTGAAAGGATATATGTAGATGGGTACATGAAAACTAGATCAAGCACAACTTGTTCTTTATTTAGTTACAGCACTTTCCATTTCTAACTAAGAAGAGTTTCATTTTTTAAAGTAGATTTGGCTTCAGTGAAATCAGGAAGCTGTAGCAAAACTGCAGCAAAATTCACAAATAGTGCCACGCTTACCTTTTTGAGACAGTTATTATATTATTTGAAATTATTCATGTTTCACCTGCTGAAAATCAAAAAGCAAATTTTATACTTAAAGTAGCATTTATTATTGGCAAAATGTGTGTGCAATAGAAATGCTACCATTAAGAGTGCAGATCCCATGCTGAATGATAGTTTTCAAAGAATTTTTAAGCTGGATCTTTTTGAACTGAACTATTGACTGCAGCTTTTTGTAGTATTTCCTCATCATCTGAGAGGGATTCATGCAAGACTGCTTTGTTTCCTACACAATTTCTGCTACTTTAGAAACAAAGGGAAATTGTCTGATACTAAAGATGCATAAAACGTTTCATGCAGGATATAGCCAGCTTTAGGAGGCCAATGCCTAAACTGATATGCATATTTTGGCATGATGGACTGTGAATAGCAAACAAGAGTTGTTTTGTTTCAGGCAGAAATGATTGGGGGGGGGGCACATGACAGGAACCCTGGCACCTGAAAGGAAGGCAAATCCTGGGCCAATCAGTGAGAAAGGCAAGGCAGTGCTACATGCCATTCTGGAATGCCAACAACAGCAAAGGAGAGGGAAGGCACCAGGAAAATGGGGGCAAGGGCCACTGGTATATGCCCTACTAGAACGCTGGATGTGGCTTAAAGGAAAAGCACTGGAGAAAGGGGTGGTGCAGGTCTCTCCTCTTTCCCTTCCTCCCTTTGGCTGCACCCAGAATAATGAGATATGGCTTACTGGCAAGCATTGAGGGAGAGGAAGGGAAAGAGGAGTAATACATGCTATCTAACCCTATTTGGCCCACTTGGATTTTGTTCCATCTGAAATCCAGAATAACCAAAGCATTCTGGGTTTGGGTTCTGCTCAAACAGCTCAACAGGACATTGGGAATACAGCAGATTGTTTAAAACATTCTTCCTATTTCATGTACACCCCTACGTAATATGGAGAAATCAATAGACACATCTCATAATTAACATTCCTAAAAAGGTCAGAATTTTTTTTTTCTGGAGCACCTAATTACATACATTTAAATAACATTATTAACATAAACAGATGTCATCATATGTTTTGAAATCTAAACAGTCACTTTCAGACCTTCAAAAAAAGATGTTACTTGAGCTTTCTAACTACAGTATTTGCTTTTTTTCCCTTTTTTACTTGCTGTCTCTTGTATTTTTAGAACATAATTAACTAATGAGAGCTTTGCCGTATTTGATAATCATCAGTTTATGTATGTACGTACATACATATCTTTATGTATGTACACAAGTATATACAATCTCTACATGAAAACTACTGAGGCATTACATTTCACACCACTGAGGTAGTACTTTCAGGATTAATACGCATTAGTCGTGAAACATTCCTCAGATCCTGCAGCTGCTTAGCAGGCTTTCCAACACCTTCCTCAAATCTTTTTTCCACAACAGGAAGGACAGTTTCATAAAGGAAAGATGCATTTTGCCTGATGAATGCTTTCTTCTCAGGATCCTGTTCACACCGTAAACTGTAATCAACATGTTGGATGGCCACAAGGATTATCTCCATCAGACTTTCTAGCAGAACCATATGCAGCTCAGGGAAATACAACTTGAGAGCGTCCTCCAAGAAAGCCATGGTCTGTTTCGTGAAAGCCACAACAGTGTAGCTAAGATTCACCCAGCAGTCATCTCCGGTGTACTGGTCAAAATTGGTCACACCACAGCTCCTCATTTCCTCTCTAAGCTTTCCTAAGGCTTCAGGGGTCATCAGGTTCATTCTCCTCCACATCTCTTCCGAGTTGCGATGTTTTGTGGCCTCAATTATGATGTCTTTGTAGCTCTGCAGAGCCCCTTTGATATCCTTTACTAGTAGGGCATGAATAATGAAGGTCAGATCCAGACCAATATCGCCAAGTTGCTTACAATGTTCCTTTGCCACCTTCAACAACAAATGACATTAATTTAATTAAATCTAAAGATGTTGCACAACAGAGATGGTAAAATAATCTTCCAATTGGAAACATTAGAGAACACTGAAACATAGTTTTAAACCAAATCTCTGCATAGTATTACAGAATCATTAATAGATAATTGTCTAATCCAGGGCTGGGCAACATTTTAATCAGCTGACAGCCACATTTCTTGGAAGACTTTGTTGCCAAAAGTCAATGAGGGATGTTAATACCTATTACATACATAATAGGCAGAAAGATGAAGGGGATGATGGAAGGAAAATTATGGACACCAAATATAATTTGAATTCAGAAGGCAGTTCTCTTCTTCCAGGGCCTTACTCAATATAGAACACAAATATCTCAAAGTTTTTAAGCCCCATTCTTGGCTTTTATTGTCCCACCTAATGTTAAAGACATTGCAGATCTAATCCATGTAATACTACTTATGCTAAAATTTAAGTAAAAATAACAAGTTTGCAGTAACCATCTTAATTTAAAACATATAACTGAAACTATTTCATACATTTAAAAGAAATGTATTCTCCAGTAATTTAAATATCCCTAATGTTAATGCTAATATGAAATAAAACTGGATAAAAGACAAGTTTCATTTCTATTACTCCCACCATTCAGGTTAACAGAAAAGAGTCTGTATTCCATTTCAGTCTTTTCAGCGATAAAGAGAGAAATAAAAACTGGCAGCAGATGGTATGTGCTTGTATCTTGTTTTGGATAGTAAAAAAGCAACAATAGATTATACAGAGGCTCATCCTTTGTTCTATAAAGCAAAATGTGCTTTTTCAGGTAAGACAGGATCTGTGGTTAAGATCCAGCTGCATTGTAGGGCAGTGCATATGACTAACCTGTATTTTCCAAATATGAGAGGGCGAGTCTGTTTACCGCTAGCAGAACTGGAAATGAAAATGTTGCTGTCTTCCAGACTTTTTACCAATTGATCACAGGCATTTTATTTTGTGCAATGAACAAGATGCTGTATGTGCATTTCTACTCTCCTGTGTTACTTTTATGTGTGTATCTGCATTAGGAGGCCCCAGCATAAATTCCGTGCCTTTGATATGACAAGATGGGAGAAGGATTTAGAGCTGAGCAGCCACTACATTCCAAAACACTGCCCAAATATCTCTCCCATAGGGATGCACTGAGAAACTTTTTTCAGGTTTTTACTCCGTTCTCCCTTTACTTACCTTTACACACTCAGCTGCAGTAGATAAACTCTCCTTGCTATCAAACACCTGTTTGCTAAATGCATCTACAAACATCCGCATGGTAGACCGGGCCCAGACCACAAAAGCTGAGTAACACCCACTGTTTCCAGCAAAGTCTGTCTCAAACTCTCTTGCAGTCTCTAACAGGCTGGTAAAGAAGACGTGACAAAGTTTGTGAATATACAGTGACGTGGCGCCCTCAATGCGCAACTGTCGGATGGCTGTGTGAACAGCAGCTTCCCTATTTTTCAAGAAAAGTTCACATGCCTTAGTTGACTGGCCCAAGCGAATGAGCTGAGAAACAGCTCGCCGGGTAGCTCTGGGTCCTCCTCGGAGAGACCTATCCGGAGACAATTCAAACACAAGGACCTCAGTGAGCTGTCGGACTCTTTCATCCACCTTAGCTCGCAACTCTCTAACCATCTGAGTCACAGGTTTGTCACTCAGATATTCCTTCAGCTTATCTAACAAATCAACCGCCCCTTCAAAGTCTCTCTGAGCAATGCAGACATCCAAGTCTTCTGGCAGCTCCTGAATCCATTCTAAAGACAGATCCACCATTTCTTCTTCTGGCGTTGCCTTCTCTTCCTCCTCCACCTCCTCTTCCTCGTCTACTTCAAACGGATTAGTAGTCTCAGCAGGCATTGGGACAGCCCGCGTTGGGACCTCCTGCTCCAGCCTCCGTTTCTCGCTGAGAACTCGGTTTCTTTTTGCCTCCTCCAGCACTTCCAACCACTCTTTCTTGATCTTGGCATTCTCAGCTTGGAAGATGCGACTCTCGGGGAACATCAGCAGCTTGAACATATCCTTCATGGGAGGGTTGTCCTTGACATTAACCACCGCCAGCCCATCGAGCGGGTAGAGGGCATCGTAACGGTACATGCCCCGCCGGTTGGGCAGCCAGGCTGCCACCAGCAGGCAGTCGTTCATAAGGAAAGTGTGGACTTTCTGGATCTGCACCATGTGATCAGCATCGTACTCCACAAGGTCCCCGTTGTACACTAGGTACTTGCCAGGGCTCTCCGGGAGCAGGTCCCGGCAGCCCTCCACTTTCTCCAGGAGGGTGGTGAGAGTCCGCTGCCGGCCTTCCTCGTTGGCCGAGGCGTCCTTGCCGGAGAGAGGCAGGAAAGGGTTGGTGTGAGGGTCGGTGGCGGCAGCTGCAGCTCGCCGGGCTCCCGCGACAGCCGGGTCTTCCCTCTCGCCGACATTGGCCTGCAGCAAGAGGGCCTGGGTGACGGTTTCCATGATGCCTTTCTGCTCGGTGAGGATGTGGCTGAGCTGGTACATCTCGCTCTCCAGGTAGCTGATCTCGCGGGCCGTCTCGATGAACTGCCGGTAGTTCTGGTAGACGTTGCGCTTGAGGCTCTGCGCCGTCTCCTCGCTCAGCGCCTGAATGCGCTGCCGGTGCTCCTGCAGGTCCCGGTCCCCATCCGACTGCTGGGACAGTTGCTTCACGTACTCCTCCGCCGCGTAACTGCCGGATTCCAGTTGCCGTCGCAAACGGCTAGCGCCGCCGACTGCCGCCACCTCCCCGAGAGACACCGCCATGGCTGAGCCGGAGCAGCGAGTGACCCAAAAGAGCGGAAACGAAGGAGCGTCTGCGCCGGAAAAAGAGCCGCTCCCGAAGATCTTCAGGAGAGAGAGAGCGGGCGAGAGAGAAGAGCCTGCGGGAAACGTAAAACGTCACTGAAGTGCGACACGTCGCTCTCCGTTTCGCGCATGACCACAAATGTATCCTTTCGTAGAGCAGGCTCTAGCTCCGGATGTTTGGGAGAGGTGCGCAAGCGCTTTGAAACGTCGAGGAATGGGGCTTTGCGCATGCGCCAGGTTTGCAAAAAAAAAAAACCCCGCTTTTCGGCCGGTGAATGGCGGCTGTTGCTAGTTGTGTGTATCACTTCTTGGAGGCACGATGGACGAGGACTTTTTGCTGGCCCTGCAGTTGCAGGAGGAATGGGAAGCGGAGGACGAGGAGGTGCGGGTTCAGGCGATCCCCTCTGATCCGCCGCGGCCACTCTCGCTGATGGACGATGCCTGGGAGTTGCTGGACCCCAACCCCGACGTGCGAGGCCTCTTTCTGCAATTCAACGAGACCCTCTTCT
>JANHZT010005762.1:68100-84202 GCA_032468215.1 Stegonotus admiraltiensis | reverse complement strand
CTTAACGCATTGTAAGCCGCCCTGAGTCTCCGGAGAAGGGTGGCATATAAATCGAACCAATAAATAAATAAATAAATGATTGATTGATTGATTGATTATGTGAGTTGCTTCAAATAAGTGTGAAAACTGATTCTGCCTAACAATTGGAAGAATATGATTATTATTCCATATACAAAAAGAAAGTTAGTTGATGGTTGGACATATGAAAGTAGCACGGAAATGATATATTTATTGTATGAGAACTTGAATGACATATGTTAATGTTAACAGATTATATGTGGCAGCAAGGGGTGTAGACCTGAAAATCAAAGATGAAGACATCTTTGATGGACAGATGAAATGGTTGAAACAGTTGCTAGTTATACTTTATATAAATGCTGAAAAACTAGAGCAAGTAGAAGAATGTGTACTTTCATAAATGGACATACTGAAAATGGATAGACATGTAATACATGCAGATGTCTGTAGAAACACCTTAAAATTCCTTAAAAAGGAATGAATGTTTGTTGAAGAAGTGAAAATTAGCTGTATTTAAGAATGTGCTTTTGCCCATGTTAGCCATGTGAAAGTGAGGATTTGGGTATACAGGAGAAACACAGACAGTAGTGAGAGTGGGGAAATTAGTCTTCTGGACAATAGATTAAGTCAAGAATGAATGGGTGATTAATTTATACAGACTGAACATTGCATCAGTAGTACAAAAGAAGTATATTGAAATAGTTTTCTTACGTAAAAAATGCATGTTGATCACTTTGGAAAACAAATATATGAAGGAAGTATGAGTACACATAGAGAAAGTGGAAGATTGGATGGAGTGTTCAGACCGTCTTATACCTTTCATTTGTTTGATTTACTGTTTACTCATTCCTTTTCTGCACTCTGAATTATCACTGCTTACCCTGAAAGGGAATATAGTAGCATGATAGATGTGTATGTATTTATATAACATGAAAATGAAAGTTGTGCTGTACACTTTTTCCCTCTTTGGATTAATTTCAGATCTATCATGAATTTCACGATGAGGTGGATTTCTATCGTCAGCACTGGTGGCGTTGTAATGGGCCATGTCGAAATAGGAAGCCTTATTATGGCTATGTAAAACGTGTAATGAATAGAGCGCCATCTGCCAATGACTATTGGTGGGCAGAGCACCAAAAGAGCTGTGGGGGAACATATACCAAGGTCAGAGAGCCCGTCAACAGCTCCAAGAAAAGCAAGAAGAAAGATGATCAAGTAAAAATCCTAGATGATGGTTCACGTATGTACCTTTTGTTATTCACCAACTATGTAACTAAATTCTGTAAGGCTAAATGAAAAGATTAATTAGAAAGCTACTTAATTTTTTCTCAATAGTGCTGATTTAAATTTTTAAGTATACAGAATTGTGTTCGGTATAAAAGCAAAAAGCACTGAATGTTGATTTTCTAGACGAGGGTGATTTGAGATTAACTCGAACTAGTGATTTGGATCCTAAAAGCAATTGGAACAGAATGAAGTTTTCCATATGAGACTTTCTCAATTCCTCAACTCCACTAGTAAAAAGGTTTCCCAGCCCAAAATCCTTAAATAGGTTTATAGTGAATTTTGTGTGCATGTAAGCCTTAAAATCAATCTTGATTCCTGGTAACTGCCTGGACAAGTCCTTGTAGTTTTCTTGGCATTATTTTCAGAAATGCTTTGCCATTGTTTTCTTCCTAGGTCTGAGAGAGAACTAAGCCTAAAGTCACCCAGCTGGCTTCATGCCTAAGGTGGGATTCATAGTTTCTAGCCTTGTAACTTAACCACTATATCAGAATGGTTCTCTAAAATAAAAATAGTAAACAATAAATTTCACATAAATTAAAATTTAGCCTGTTGTGCTCATATTCCATATTGGTTTTGCAGAATTCTCACTCTACAAATGCAATTTGATGACTGATACATCAAAATATTCTGGAAACATTTCAAGCTCTGTGTTTTTTCTCCCTACCAACAAATAAATCCGCTAAGTTCATTTTGCAATGGGTGTTCCTCAGTACATGTAAATATATTGAGTAAAAAGCATTTGTAATAGCTGATGTTTATTTGACCTAAAAGAACTTCTGGTGTAATTTCAGGAAAAGCTCATGGAAGCAGCATACAGAGCATTATACCTTTTAGTGGGAAAGGATATATCCTTGGAGGAAAAAGAAGTGAATCATCATTAGAAGGAGCTGTAAGTCCAAGCATTAAGAGCAGAGAACTGCTCCAGTCACAATATCATTCACCTGCTGGTTCATCTAGGTTAAATCCTAAAGATGAAATCAAATTTGAACAAAATGTTTCCTGCACAACTGTTTCCTCTCCGTTTTCTCCAAACGGTCCTGAAAATAGCTCTGCTTCTAGTATCACATTTCCTAGATTTTCAGTTGCTAATCGTAAGGTTTATACTAATGTTAATGGCTCACCAGTTAAAAATATTTCTTTGGGTGGAAAAAGGTCAGAATCAAGTTCTACAAAGGCTCTAAGAGATATATCTCACAAAGGGACTCCAGAAAACACAATTTCTATATCAGCTACAATGACTCCAAGATCCCAGTCACCATCTCAGAGAAACAGCAAAAGCCAGAATGGTGGCCCAGCAAAACGAGCCAGAATGGAAGATTCAGTTACGTTTGTCAACTATTTTTTAAAGAAAGGAGAACTGAAGGAGACTAGTTCTTCTGTGAATAATACAGCTAAACCAGCAATCTCAGAAACATCCACTAGTGACCGAAATAGAAACGTATGTTGCCCTGTCTGTCAATCTGAAGTTTTGGAAACCAAAATCAATGAACACTTAGACCTCTGCCTCTGAAATCTTTTAATGTGAGTTTAATATAAAACTGCTTTGCTCAAGATTTCTGTGTTTGTATGTATTGATGCACTTTGTGTTTTATGCAGAAAAAAATATATTTGATTTTGTGTATGAAACTTTCCTGAGATTGAAAGTTTTTTCTCAGTGCCTATATGCTAATAACAGTTAACACTAAATGGGAGAATATAGTTCAAATATGTGCATTTATTGTGTAAGATGGGTCCCCAACCTGTGGTCCGTGGCCCACTACCAGGCCGCGAGCTAATCGCCACTGGGCCATGTGAGGGGCCAGCTGGCGCACCTGTACATGGTCCCACTCACACGAGCCTCATACGAGCCCCCAGTTGCGCAAGCCTTGGCACTCGCAGCCTGCCATGTGAGCGTCGACATGGGTGCTCACAGCCCCACTTGCGCAATTATTGTTGTGGACATGTGTTTATGATTTAGAAAAGCATCTACCTGATCAAAAAAGATATAATCAATCTTAACCACTTGCACGAGTGTTGCCATGAACATCACGGGCACTATGCACATACATGGTGCATGAGCTTACCCCTCCCACAAAATCATCCCCCCTCCCCCTCACTCTGAGCCACCAACCTGGAAAGGTTGGGGACCTCTGGTGTAAGAGATAGACATGAGTTTGTTTTCCCCTGAACTTGAAAGTTGATGTCATATAGTAAAGAATACAGGCTACTTTACTGTTTGTACCTAAAGAAATGGCTCACCAAGTGTTTGCTTTAAAATTATGATGTCCGCTTTTTATCACCCAATTTATAGATTTTGGCTGGATTTCCAAAGCTTTTTTCTGTTGAGTTCAGAAGGGTTAGACTGATTTTTGATCAGGTAGATGTTTTTCTAAATCATAAACACATAGGAAAGGTTATGTTATACTACTATTTCATTTATAAAGTGCCTTATTAGTGTGATGTATGCCTACTACTTATTAATAACTTTTGAAACCTATTTCCTCTGAGATGGAAATATATTCTTGCACACAACACAAGTTGTCAGCCATTTTGTACAGTTAAAAATAGCTTATTCTGAAATAGTATCTGAACAGAACTCTTTTCCAAAAATAAATCATGAATTTCATAATCTGCTTTTAAAATAAAATTTAACATGTAACTTGTGTCTTTATAGGTCAGTTGGGTTTTGACGATCTGATGTGATGCTCCTATACTAGCTTTTGTTTTGAATAGCAATGTTCATATAAGCAGGGAAACATCTATTCAGGCTAGTATTTTATTGTAGGAAAACCTACAATAGACCAGTGCTATGAAAGGAACAGCAGTGGCATCTTTCAGTTTCTTGCTCATCAGAGATTCTACCAGCCTGCTGGTGGTTGTTCATTGTCAACAGCCTGGAATGATAGATAAGTGATCGATGAGCAATTGTTGCTTCGCTTACACCTTTCTCTATAATGACACAACCAGCCTCAAAACAATGATTCAAAATGCACAAAGCAATCTTGAGATGGAAAAATAAATAAGAAAGGCATCCAGAGAATGCATTGAAATAATAGGGTAATAATAATAGGCAATATAATAATAATAGGCAATATAAAATGCTGCTATTGTGGTTATGCTACGGTACATACTTATACATGATGATGTTGGCAGATTTATGTTTGATTGGGAAATGTGACCTTGATGCCATCAATATCAACTTTAGATGTAAGATGCAAGAAACGTCAGCACAATTATATTCATCTTCAGAATCAGATGATAGAATGAGAGGAAGGAACTAGATAAAAGGAAATTTGGAGAATCATGAGAACTGATTATCCAAGATGCATAGAAATAATTTAAACCACAAGATCAACTAAAATACACACGGTTATTCGAAAGGTGCATCAAACCAGAGTAGTGAAACACTGTCAAAGACATTTCCATTCAAAAAAAATATGGAAAACAAGCAGAAAATCTGCCAAAATAAATTAAGTTGATAATTGTGTTCACACATCATGGATTACGATCTGTTAAATAAGCTACATTTTGGCTGGATTCAGATAATACATCAAAGCTACCATAGGTACAAAGAAACAAATCTTTAGGGTATTAACAGCAGACATATTGTATACTTAGATACAAAAAGCACAGGCTTGCCCTCAAAACTGTTTGGATTATGGCAACAGACCAAGGAGGAAAAAAAAATATTAAAAAGATTCACCAGGTGCAAAAAAGGGATGACTTAAAACTTTGCATTAGAATATTGAGGTAAATAGAATATGAAGCAACTTTTAAAAAGAATCTGAAGTAAGCCATGGTTCTAATCACAGGCATCCATGAAGGGGCATGTGTCATGATGCAAAATCTACAACTTACGTGCTTGTATTAGACAGTGTGATACAAATAAGGATGGAGTTTGTATCATGGCATGTGAGGCAAATAATTGTTCTATTGTAATCTATGCTGTAGATCAGGGGTGTCAAACTTGTGTCATGGTAGCATCACGTGACATATCAGGACTTTTTTCCCCTTTGCTAAACCGGGTGGGGATGGGGCCAGCACATGATGCATCTGGCCTGCGGGCCGTGAGTTTGACACCCCTGCTGTAGATTACATTCTATGCCTTTTGGGTAATGCAGCTTGAACATAATTACTGGGTCTAGATGGTATCCATCTGAATTCAATTATATTGTTAATCTAACAAAAATATATAGAACAAGCCCCTAAATGATCTAATCCAACTTACTCAAGTAACTGATCTAATTTATTCATTTAACTGTGTAGACATAGCTGTTATGAAGAATCTCCAGAGATCTATTACACTCCGTAACAAGAATGCCACTTTATTTATATTTAAGAGGCAATTTGTGGCCAAGCAATGAATATATATCATAGCCCAAAAGGCTGCTAGGTGTTTACATTTTTATACTGTAGTTTTTCTAATTTGTATTGTATTTTACTGTTGTTTTATAAGTCTGGTTCAATACTTATGTACTTTTCTAGAGGGGTCTCCCTAAATATTAGAAATAATAATACATCAAAACAAACTAAGGTTCTTGCATTTATGTGTTGTTGAAAGACATTTGCTTATTGTTTTGACTTAAAACATTTTAAGTTAAAAAAACACATTTGTAGTAAAAAGATGGTCAGAAAATTAAATTTCTCAGAACAAAGTTCTAACAGTGCAAAAAATGTGAACTATTGATTTGAGGAACCATTTTTATTTAAAGCTTGTATCAAACCAGCTAAAGATATGTAATCAATTGAAAAAATATCTCGTACATCTGCAATCAGGGTGCTTTATGTAGGTGGTTAAAAGTGAATCCTCTTAGTGTCTTCTGACAAGTATATGTAATTGTCCCTTCCCTAGGAGATGACTAGCCTTGAAATGTATCCAGATAGCATTTTCTTTTTTGTGGATTAGAAGACACAAGGGCAGGCAGAAGATCCTGCCCTGTTTAGCTAGTGATTGTGAATCTCTGAATTCAGTTTGTGTGGATATACTCAGAATACCTATCTACGTCTCTCAATCAAGAACTGTGTTTACAGCAAGGGAGGCACTAAGGTAGTAGAGATAAAATGCTTATAACCATAGTGTTGACTTACTAACAGGCCACAGCACTTTTCTCCCTCCTCTGCTTATTTTCCGTCAGCAGCCTCACTTTTAAAAACAATCACAGCTAGATTAGATAATTAAAAACAGGGTTTATAAATAAAGCTAACAGACTTTTGACTACAGTGTCACTGCCTGTTAAAAACAGGCACACGCGTGCACACACACAGTTTATCAGATTACAAATTAGTTGCTGTGGAATAGGCTGTAAAAGAGTTACATAATTAGAAAATAACCACATTGTTTCAAGAATTTTTATAATCTTTTAATCAGATTAGCTTTACAAGCAACTCGAGAGCTCTTTCAATAAGGAACACTGATTTTCAAAAGTTACATGTCTTTATAATAAATCTGCAAATGAATCCTGAATTTCTTTGCCTGCTAGATAAAAGTCTTGTTTTACAGCTGGCTAATGTCATGAAATAAAAATAGCATCATGAAGCTTTATCTTTAACCAGGACTAAACAGAAATACAGGCCATAAGACAGTTTAAAAATAGTCTGAAACAGGTTTCTGTTTGGTGATGCCCCAGGCTGAAAATTTAACTGACGTGAACTGTTTTCAAATGGGCATCAGAGGCCCAGTTTGGTAACTTTTGTAAATAATGGAGATATCCAAGAGATTGTATATCTCCCCAGCAAGTGCAAATGTGAGATGCTGATTGATACCTTTGAATAAAGGGACAAAAAAGTAAAATCTTAGGTTTGCATTTTAACACATTAAACATAATACAAAAGCAGTTAAAAGTTAGATTTACTAGGCCTAAACTGTGCATTGCGCTGCAGACCAGTCAGTAAAGAATTAACACTCCTTGGCCAGGCTTCCAGAGGCACTTAAGAGTAAGATGTGTTTTCTTCTGATTTACCAGGATGAAGAGAAAAGTCAAACTATTACAAGTTTTGACAGCTAGTAAGTAATTTTTGGAGAAGGGAACAGAAGGGAACAAAAACCCCAAACTTTTTTTTTGTAACTTTCCCCAGCATGTTGTTATAATGTTGAATTTTCTCCCTTCTGTCAATGGTCATTAAGCACAATCCTTGTTGTTTTTCATGTTTTACATGAATAGTAAGGTTTTTTTTTAATAAAAATTACTGAGCTTTCCATAGAAAAGGACTTTTAAGAATATAAACTATACAGATGTTAAGTTGTATACAGAGAAACATTTCTGTACACTTACTTTATTTTGATTAAGTGAGGCAAAAAGGGATTGGTGATGCTATCCGGTAAGGCTGGGAGAATTTAAAAGCTTCCCCCTTCAGGGAATCACATTTCAGCAGAAAACTAAAATAAATTTCACATAGCTGGTAAATGAATGTTATTGTTCCTCACTTTTCCCCCCCAGAAACATTAGACCATTGTAAAAATTTCTCCGTAGTATGAAATCCTTCACATATTAAGCCTGCAGTGATGCACTTCAGTCTTAATGTATTTAATATACACCTGACATTATGTAAGAGGATCAAGGGGCAAACAGTAAAGGATGAGGGATGGTAATGCTTTGAGAGTAAACTTATCTCTGATTTTAACTTACACAAATGAGAGAAAGCTTTGAAATGAGTTAAGACAGATCTCCCATCAAAGTAGTAGAAGGGGTGTTGCTTCATCTAAAAGCCTAGAAAAGCCCTTACAGTTTAGGTATTGAATGATATTTGTGGACAGAATCCACCTAGTAATTTCATCTGCAGAAGTTGCACAAGAGCCCAGCTTTTCTTTGAAGAACTGCATTTCCATCAAATGGGTTCACAGATGAAGTTCCCAGTGGAGTACACCCATAGCGTTCAACACTATGACAGTACAGAGAGTATCAAGTTCACTTAGTGGCCAGCCAGTCACTTAGAAAACCCAAATGTTACAGATTAAAAAATGGTTACTTTCCGGATTCAGTAAGTAAAGTCATAAGTAACTGACAGAAAGACAGGCATCTGTTTCATGTTGCTTAAGTTTCAGAGAGAACACAATACAATCAATCAAATCAGTATAAGATATGAAAAAAAATGGGTTCTCAGATGATGATTAAAGTGCTCCTTTTTGGATTTTAGGTAAAAAGACAATCATTTACTGGCATTTCATTTATTTAAATTAAGTTTTATATGATAGAATAATGGGGAAAATAGCAGATTTACAAAAATAGAGAAATGCTACTTTGGAGAATGTTTTGTTCAATTTTGATCACCAAACCTAGTTATACAAAATTATTTAAACTCAACATTTATCACTTTTTTTTGAAGAGGAAGATGAACAGCACTGAGCTGAATGATTGAATGTCAAAAGATGAATGATAGAAAAATCTCAAATGTCGGGCACTTCATGTGTAAACTGTTTCTTGTCAATGCTTATCTTTACATTAGCAGTCACAGGACTGGAGTCACAATCATGGAGTACAATGCTTCAGCAGTTAAAAAGCCATTTGATGTAACATTGAAACCCACTGTTTACCGATTCAAAATCTTGATTTGGTGCTGATTTTCTTTTTCTTATTATTCACATTCAAAAGTTAATAGATATCACCAAGGTTTGATGAAGGTGAGGTGAAAAGAGCCAGAATGTAGAGGAGGGAACTGTAGACCAAAGGCTTTACAAATGTTCTTTCCCATCTGAATCTGAAGGTTTATTTAGTTCAACCCTCACACCTTTTTCACCTGCAAAAAAGGGAGGATATTATATGGAAAGATGGTACTGAAACGCGGATTTGAAATAAATTATAATTTTTCTTTTATTAAACTTTAAAACAAAATACATATTTTTAGAACTTCACAATTAATGCCTGTTTGAAACTAAGTTAAATATTGACTATTAAAATAATTATTAACCTACAAGACATACTGAACTATACAAAGCTGAATTTGATCAATGACTGAATTTGGAAAAAAAACCAGCATCAAGGGACATCTTTGTACTTGGCTTTTGAACGTTAAAACTATTTTTATTATATTATTTTGTTATAATTAATACAACACCTTAGTTTCATTTTTATTCATTCATCTAATTTATATGGTCACCCATCTCACAAAAAGTGCCTTTATAGGCACTACAACCATAACTGAACCCACAATTAGTCTTTGAAGCAGGTGACACAGCAGAGAAATCTGCCTCCTGAGTTCCACCAAATGTAGTTCTGACAGGACCACCCTTTTGGGCTGGAACTGACAGGACAGGCAAATATAGTTGGGGAGAAATGGTCCCTCAAATAATCTGGCCCATGTAGGGCTTTTTAAGTAAGAAAAACAGCACCTTGAATTGAAACTGAAAACAGACTTATAACCAGTGCAGCTTGTGAAACAGTGTTGTAATGTGTGTTGTTCTAGAGACACAGATAACTGCATGTGCCACTGCATTTTGTACCAGCTGAGGTTAACAGTTTTATAGTTTTAATTCTAATTTAACTTCTGTGGATCTCACTCCATATTTAAGAGGCCCCCTGACATGTCTACCGTCCCTGTCACATTTTGATTTTTTTATTTTCTTTGTTCAAATTTGTAATTTTCATTTGACTAAATAAACAAACAAACAAATAAATAAAGTTTCCAAATACTCTTCAAGGGCAGTCCCACACAAGTAGAAGCAAAATTCCAGGACACTTCAGAGAACCAAGTAGATCTTCATCTTTTAGAAACTGCAATGTGCCTATCCAAGGCTATATACTTTTTTCACTTCCCTCTTACTCTTACACAACAAAAGTCAGCTAGCAAGGAATTTCTAATATAGAGATATATAATTCTATTTTTGCCAAAGTAGTCAGTTTTAGTAAACTATACCCCTAGAGTGGATATTGCTTAACATTTTAATACAGTGATAGTAGCTCAATTTCTATACTCTAGATTAATGTAATTTTGATTAAACACAATCTTTAAAAATAAATTAAAATAGTCCTACTAGACCAAATTCAAGTAAAAAATTTGTAAAAATGCTCAGTAAGAAAATATGGCAATTTACTTACCTGTTAAGTATTTTACTTTTGCACGAGCTCTTTCATCTGCATCAAAATACCACACTGTTATTGCGTACCTTTAAAAGAACAAAAAAGGCAAGGCAGTAATGGTACATTAAAATAATGCTTCTGTCAAGATTACTTGAGATTATTTCTATTACACTTGAAAAGTACAATTCGAACACAATTTGTCAGTTTTATAGAACTATTTTCTCCCTTATGTGGTGCCCATGAGTATCATGATCTTTCATCATTTATATAAATTATTAGGGAACTAGGTATTTTTAAAAGTGAAGCTCAAGATACTTACTATCTTAATTTCTCTAGAACTGAGACCTCTGTAATTTATGGAAATTCATTTTAAATCAATATGAAAATAAAAAATATTGAAGTATGTTGTATCTTTGCTAATTAATGTTCTTCATAAAATAATTTTACTAGTCTATTGATTCTTAACAAAACATCTGAAAGATGTTCCTCACTTACATCACGTAATGATTCCTTAATTTTTCAATTTATAATTGAAAGAGTTTACTTTTTGCATTAGTTAAAATTGTGATGTCTTGATCTTCTAGGAACAGTTACTCTCTCTAAATTATCTAAATATCATTTCTGTAACTACGTTTCCTGATATATGGATTTCAACTCTCAGTATTCCTCAGCCAGCATGGCTATTGCTGAGAATACTGGTAACTGAAATTTATACATCTGGAGACCACTAAGATAATAGGAGGCTGTTTTATCCTTTAAATAAAAAACACCACAATAGATTAAATTTATTTACCTTTTTTGCAATCTCTGAAAGAGGATACATACAGGCCCAGCCCAAGAACAACATAGTTATTTTAAGTGGGTTTTGTTCATCTGTAACTTTCTAGAAAGCAATTAATGTGTTTTTGAAAGCTAAAACAAGCAAGTTTTTAACATTTCACACCCTGCCAGGCTTCTTTAAAATCTGTATGCATGATTAATTCCTCTCACCTTGTAGCAAATGCAGGCTGCACTTCATGAGGATTGCGGCGATCAGACCAGAAGAATAGCAGTCTATCAAATTTAGGTTCAATATCAGCAAACTGGGCTTTGCCTTCTGGGAATATTCGAAGAATACCTCCATTTACCTTGAAAAAAATCCAACAGGGTTTTACATTTTTAGTAGTTATCAGTTATTATAAGATATTATTATCTGCTACGATAGAGAACAGAAATAATGGCAATGCTTCCTAATACTCCAAAATTCTTCAGGATGAAGCAAAAGTAACAGAAAATTACACAAAGGGCCATCAAACTAAGATGATACAAATTACGTTCTGGCTGTCTTTCCACAAACTTTCTTAAAAATAATTCTTCCTCCTCCTTCCCCTTTTCCACAAATACATTGAACACCACAATTAAAAATATAACATTTGGTGTTTATTACATTTTCATTTGAATCACTTTGCCAACAACCACAAATCATCATGTTGATGAAAATATAAGCTGAGGGTAGGAGGCTTTAACTTGAGGCTAAAGGTCTTAGTTTACATAATAGAATTTCTAATATATTTTCCAAAAGTACAACCAGATAACATTCTAAAACCAGGCAAAATATATTTGCCCTTTAAACCTAGGCTTGCTTGCAATCTTAAGAATGAATTTGCCATATATTCAAGGAAGCCGGTCAATAATTTATGAAAAAACCAGCTTAACTATTTTTAGACTTATTTAAAACAACATAGCATAACACTCAACCACTTATTACAATTAATATAACAAGAATGCCATTTCTTTATATATGTACTGTAAAACCTTCTCCAAAAATAGAAAGTACCTTGGCATCCCAGTCTTTATTAAGGTAATATATACACGTAACACATCTTCCATCTCCATTTGGATTATCCACATGTCGCACATATCCTGTTCCATTGCCTGGGTAACAAGCTACCATTGCCTGCAATTAACAAGAAAGGACAAAACATGAACATAAAGGGACTTCTTTATCTCAAGAAATGGATTTATAAATTTCAGCATTTTGACATTTAATCTTGTGAAAATATTTAATAAATATGTAAGTGAATATGTGTAACATCCCTGAAACTATTTTTTTAAAAGCATATTCATTCAGATGGTTGTCTAACACATTAGGGTAATGATAGCCTTATACATATTGACAATATGTAAGCTTTAATCTAGTATAATTATTGTGCCAGCAGTAACATGGGGAAACTATAAAAAAAAACAAGTTAACAAGTTGACACATAGGTCAATGCTCAATAGTCTTTACCATCTTATATTTCAAGATTAAAACAGGAAAAAACCAAAATTATTTTGCAAGATTTTTTTCTGGGCCTAGGGATATGAGGGGTCCCATTTCTTGGTTGTGATAATGATTTTCTTGGCTGCCATGTGTTTTAATTTTTGTAATTGTTTTATTGTTCACTTCTCAGAGTCATTCATTGAGATGGGAAGAATAAACTGAATAAACAAATAAACAAATAAATAAGCAATACATCTGTATTCAATATATTCAAGTGTACTTCTACTTCCACAATTATTATTATTTTATTTTATTTTATTTCCCCTCTGCAGCTCTCTTGTTCCAGGGTTCCTTACCTCCCTAAACAAATGGCATGCAGACAATTGAGGTCAGAATTCTGTTGCTAAGTGAAACATTTGTTAACTGAGTTTTGCCCACTTTTACAACCTTTCTTGCCACAGTTGTTAAGTGAATCACTGCAGTTAGTCACACGCTTGTTAAGTGAATTTGGCTTCCCTATCATCTTTGCTCATCGGAAGATCACAAAAAGGGATCACATGATCTCATGACACTGCAACTGTCATAAATATGAGTCAGCTGCGAAGCGTCTGAATTTTAACTATATGACCATGGCAATGCTGCAATAAATCATGTGTGAAAAATGGTCATAAGTCACTTTTTTTAGTGTCGTGACTTTGAACAGTCACTAAATAAACTGTTCTAAGTCAGGATTACTTGTAAAACTTTTCTGTAAGTAAAGTGATATAATATGAATAATCCACATTGCTTTATTATTAAGAACATTATAATTTGGAGAATACAAAGGCCTTTCTATTAAATTTTAGCCTGCTGCTTATAAATTCTATTATATTATTAATAATGTAAGAAGATTAGGGTTTTTGCTGCTGTCTAAAGATAGTTATTAATACATTTATATGCAGTTACCTGCAAACAAACAAGAATGACTTTTCACTGGCATTTCAAAAGGCTCGGACTGTGACAGCTGAAGTGGGCAGGCACCCCAGGCTCTTATCCGCTGCTGCGGAGAGCCACTGCCTATCAGCTGTGAGGCGCAGTGCGCCAAAACACAATAAAAGACCAAACCGTTCCTGTTCTGACAGTTGTAAAATCAGGGAGTTATATAGTACTAAAAATCCAATTTCTCCTCAGAAGCTCTCTGGAGCTGCAAAATTAGCGTCCAAAAGAGCTGAGACTGAGTTGAAAAACTGGGGACTGTTACCAGGGAGACATGTCCTCAGAAATTCAACTCAGTCAATAGAGCTACGGGACTAGAGCAAACCCATCCTGGACTCTCCCATCACTACTATGAAGAATGACTTTTCACTGGCATTTCAAAACAGTACAAAGAAATTTCACTTAAAAACAGACACATGAAGGAATTCAGATATCACTTTCCTATAAAGAATTGGAAAGTTATTTTATATACTACACTAAAACTTAAGTTTCAAAATGAACATGGCAAGGAATTCTACACACTATTTGGGTCCACACAACCTTCTACACCTTAAAATAGATTAACAAAACACAACTTCTATATTTGGATAATATGTTTTATTAAAACAAATACAATACACTAGAGCTAAACAAGACTGCCTATTTCATATAATGCTAGGACACTGGTATAAATCCCAACAATACACTGAATTACAAACTATCCAACAGCATTTTTAGCCTAGAATAGTGTATGATTGTATGAAGCTTCTTAAGCAACTCTGGGCAGCTCATAACAACAGTAAAACCAGTAACTCTAAAACAACCATAAAATAAAACAGTAAACCAATCAAACAAAACCTTATGCTATAATCATTACCAAGAAAACTACAGAGATGTTAATGAATTAAGGAATTGAATACTAAAGGAATTTTTTTTTACCAGAAGCAATATAATAATATATAGTTATAACTTTTATAGCCATATAATCATTCGTTCTTTGATGAGAACTTCTCTAGACATAGAAAATTAAAGGAATGAGGGCTACAGATAACAGACAAAACTTAACAAAGTTAAGTTAAAACTTAACAAAGTTAAAGTTAAGTTTTTTTTACTACTCCTACATTAAACTATTTCAGGCAAGTCATTAATACCATGGTTAAAATTGGATCAAAGAGCATGTACAACTTGATAAGTCATATAATTTATCTGTAGTCTGTGTGTGTGTGTGTGCATGCGTGTGTAGTCATAATATAAAATTCAACATACTGGATTGCTTCACATAACATAAAATAAGCATAATTGGTTTGGACATAGACCACACCAAGCTGGTGGTTCCAAGTATGAAACTTTTAGCACATTTGTATTGTGAAAGCATTTAAGTGTTCCTGAGCATAATGTAAGAGTTTTAAGTGTAGTAGTCATTATTTAGTATGCAATCAAGCAAGCATGCATCATAGTTTCAACTGTTAGCAGTTAGGGTTTCAAAAGGAAGTTGTTCATTAAAACTAGTGGAAAGTTTTGGCTTCATATTTGACAGGTGCAGCATGATGTGTCTATTTTTGCTTCAGGCTTCTTTGTAACCAATAATGTTTTTACATGTCTGTAGTTCCTTGTTGCTTGATAATAAATAAACCCATGGGTTTTTGTTTCAGGGTCTTGCTCTTGAATATTACTGAACACGTCTCTGTGTGTCTGACCAGGCTTTGCAAACCCCTTTCAATAAAGATGGGAAATTAAACAATCACGCCAAGTCCTGAAAGTAGAGATAAGTCCTTTAAAAAATGGTTATCTTTTTTCCCATCTTTGCCATTTTATTAGTTTATAATATAAAATACAAAAATACAAAAGCAAATAATAGGAAAAATAGGGGAGGAAAAAGGGAAGAGAAAAGTGTAGAGAAGAAGGGAAAAAGAAAGAGAAGGCATTGACTTCCGACTGCCTTTGGTGCAATAGAACAAGAAGTAACATCGAACCTCAACTTTTTACTTTTACCTAATAGTATAAACTAGCCATTTCTATAACAACAGATCTATAGATGAGTCCTGAGTAGGGAAAATGAATTTCACTGCATTTCATACAATTGGGTAGAAGAAAAAAAGTATGCAGCTTCTTATACATTTTCCTCCCATAGCACTTGCTAAGAGCTGAAGTGGGATTTGATTCTCACTATCAAGAGAGTTGTTTCACAAATCTTTAGCCTCAGGAAAGGAGCAGCAAAACTGTCACTGCTTAGAAAGGGTCAGAGGAAAGGACTCAGGATTTAAGCCTTGAGAATACATATGGCAAGATTCTGCATTCTTTTAGATACAGAATTTCTTTTCTTTAAATGCTTGGCTTTCTAACTGTTTACAACAAATATACTAATCTAACTTTGTGTCTGCTTGGGAATACAAAAATTAGTGTGATCAATTGGTGTATCAGGTACAAAGTCTTGATATCATAAGATGTAATAATTTTATGATACTTATCGTTATCATGGCACTGTGAGGAGCCTGTGTGGCACAGCAGACTAATGCTTCTGTTAAAGGGATTATCTAGCATCCAGCTGCCTGCAATTACTGCGAGTTCAATTCTCACCAGGCTCAAGGTTGACTCAGCCTTCCATCCT
>JANHZT010005762.1:47733-68000 GCA_032468215.1 Stegonotus admiraltiensis | reverse complement strand
GAAAGAGAGGGAGGGAGGGAGAGAGGAAGGGAGGGAGGGAGAGGGAGGGAGAGAAAGAGAGAGATATGTTCTTAGCATCAGATGAGGAAGTAAAGATCGAAAGAAATGTTACAGTGCTTCGAAAACTCCAGACAATAACAGAACATTTATGAACTCGCTCCAATAATAGATTTTGCAACGTTTCAGGGCAGCTCTCAGTGTTCTCGACTTGATTTAACATTGAGACTAATTTCTCAGACAAGAGAGTCCCTGTTTATTTCCAGATTATCCCCACCACCCCACCACCCCAAGCAGTGGGGGAAAAAAAAAAGGCTGGAAATTTTGATCTCATTAAGTGAAAACGGAGTGTGTTTTGCTGTGGTGGGCTGCAGCCTACCGGGAGCCATGATCTTCTAAGATCAATGCTAGGGAGATGGCGCAGCAAAGTCAGCATCTCCAAGGGGATCAGAGAACAAAAGCTCAATTATATTTTTTTCCCGTAACCGCCAGCCACAAACGAGAAGAATCGGCAACGAACAGCGAGGGCTTGAAATGTTACTTTCTAATGCAGCTTCAATTTAGGGATTTTCTCCTTTTAAACGTGTTCTAATTATTTTAAATATGCATTTATCGACTTAAACATAAAAAAAACAACGTAGAAATATGCAATATGTTCCAATTGCAGACACAGCCACAGAAAAAAAATGAAACAGAAGCAGCTAACAAGAAGGAACCAGAGACGGGGGACGCAAATTGTTACCCAGGTAACATCTGAATCAGAACCAATTTATAAAAGCAGCCTTCCCCATCCAATCGCCTTCAAATATGTCAAATTACAAGCTCCATCATCCCCAGCAGCTGTGCAGGCAATCCAAGTTTGCATGGCTTTGTAATTCCTACATGGTCTCACCGGAGAGAGAGAAAAAAGATTAATTCACTTGCCACAAACCCAGTTGGAGTTTGTCTGAAGCTTAGTTGGTTGCACAGTCTGAGCCAATCGTGGCTTATATTCCATAAATCACACATAATAAACTATGGTTTAGCACATGAGGGTACCAATAGAAGAGAATATTGGTAGCTCGGGGATAAACTGTGGGGTCCTTGATTCTCTCTGAGCTTGGGGGTCTTCCTGCAGATGTTTCATTACCCAATTAGGTAACACATTCAGTGATAATGTGCACTGAAGCATTGAAGATGTTACCTAGTAGGGTAATTAGATGTCTGCAAGAAAACAACCAAGCTCGCAAAGCACCAGGGACCCTGCACAGCAGAGTTCACACAATATGGTTATGTGAGCCATAGTCTTGATAAGCCAGCTTTCCTTAACCTAGTATCCTCCAGATGTTAACGCCTAGGAGTGCCAAGTAGAATAATCTCTGGACACGTCAGTTGAAAATATTGGGAATGAAGGTCAATATGTTTGGAAAGATATAAGACTGGGAAAGGCTACTACTGTGCTAAGTCAAAATGTGGCTTGTTTCTTTGAGATTTAATAGGCTCAATACATCCAACCTTTCTGGTTTGCAAATCATAGTTTATGGCTGTGTGTATGATTCCTAGCTGTGATTTATTCAGTAAACCAGGACTTCAGTAAACCAGGACTTAAACATCACTTGCACACATATACGAGATTCTAAAATCTCAAGGTTGACTCAGCCTTCCATCCTGTCTAAGGTAGGTAAAATGAGGACCCGGTTTGTGGGGGCAATAAGCTGACTTTGTATAAAATATACAAAAGTATGAAGGCTATTAACGCATTGTAAGCCGCCCTGAGTCTCCGAAGAAGGGCGGCATATAAATAAATAAATAAATGAAAACTTGGTTATTTGGGCGATCACTTCTCTCCAGTTACATCTACCTGTCCCATAGGCAGAAGGGGCATGTTATAGGACTACCCAGATAGGGAATATCTTCAAATGGGATCTAGGAGAAAAGACTTTTCTGTGGAGCATCCTTCCCCCCTCCCCCCAAGGTGAGGCTAGCTCCAATCTTACTGGTCTTCAGATGATATTCAAAACATTGTTATTTCAACTGGCTTGGATCCCATAATAGAGCAGAGCCTGCCAGATGGTTACACAATGGCCAACTGAATGTATTCTCTATATGGCTTCTCCCTCTACTATTTTTAAAAATCTTTTTAATTTTATCTTCGTTGCATCATTGGCTATTTTTTATCTATTCGGATTACTCTGCCCAGTCACTACATGAGATGGGTGGTAATATAAATGTGATTGATAGGTGGATGGTTGGATGAGTCGATGGATGGATATCCTATATTCTTAACAGCATTCTTAACAGCTATATGAAAACATATTCCATAATAATATTTTGTTTTTGCATGAACATTTAAAATTAGTCTTTGTTTCTAAGGTAAGTTTCAGATTCTATGTTCCCATTCAACTGGCACTATGTAATATAACATACTATGATTAAGATACCTTCAAATGGGTTATAAACGTAACATTTTCAGTTTAATTTTCTTAAATATTTTTCTTTCAGGATTCTTCCTTGCTTTAAAAAATTACTTGAAACCCATCCTCCTTTGAGTCACTCAGAGATATTTCCTTACCAGATTTGTCAATGCCTTCAACAGAGTGGGAAATAAAAGTTCTTCAAAAATCTGGGACATAATGAGAGATCTATTTGCCTTGAAATTAGCCCATATTGAAACAGCACAATCAAGAATTGACCGTAGAAAATGTTTATGACATTTTGTATAAAATGTGTATAAAATTTGCCAAATTTCAATTCCATGGGAGTCATGCGTCCCGGATTTTGGATGCGTTCTGAAAGTTACTTCATTTGAGGTATCTTGATTGAAAATGTTTTGCCCTATATTTAACAATATTTACTCTATTAAAAATTAACATAGATGCATCTGCTGCCACTATCTTTTCTCATGATTATTTGATGAGATTTTTAATATGGCATTCTTTTCAACACAGGTTGGCAAATTATTTAGATTATGAGGTCCCCATGAGGGTCTTGAGGGACCTTAGGAAACCTAAAACTATACTTTAAGAAACTCTGTTCTAAATGACATCTAATTTATATCATTATATGAAATGAAGCAAATATATTTGTTCATTATTTAATATGCTTTTTACTAGTTGCAATCACCTGTCAGACTTTGTTCAGAGAAGGTTTACACACAAAATCATTATATTTATAAACTAGCATATATAAACTATATCTAATTTACTTTAAAAATATCTGCTTAAGGCACAAACATCAAAACTGTAAGCCACCATTAAATTATATTAATGCTTTTAACACAATAAATTTTATCCTACATCTTAGATAGTACAAGATAGCCTGATCTGATTGCATTTATAGTATGGTTGTCAACTGGGTTTAAAGAAAAATCAATAAAGATCAAACAAAATTAGAGATGTGAAGATCCACTGAATATAAATAGAAAAGTTCAGGAAAAATGGGGGGATTTTACATTTCCATGTAAAAATAGTTTATAAACTATAGCATAATATTTTCTTATTGAATGGTATGTATAATTGTTAACTGATAAAGTGGCCTATATTAGAAAATACATGAAGTAAAAGAAATAAACTATTGTTAGAAGGACAGAGAGTAATGGAAAATGATTAATCGTCAACAAACATAGTAAAGAGAGTTGAATACATTTGAAATTCAAAAAATGAAACTGTTTAGAAAATGTTTCACATGGAACGTGTGGATTCGCAGGCGCAATCATCACCTTTTTCTAAACATTTTTTCCCTAAAAGTAAATATTTTCTGAATTACTTTCTGTAGCAGAAGATAATAGTGAACTACAAGACCTCAAGGTTCCTTTCCCCTAGAAGATTCTATGACAGGCCAGTTCAATTTTTACTTTGCAGTGTTCATGCTTTCCCTAAATAAGCAAAAATGAAGATATCTACTTAGTGTTCAGCAGCTTATAGCTGAATTTGTAACTAAAATTGAAAATGTTTATATAAATTAAATTGATTAACTTATAAGCCTTAATAAGTCTTAATAAACTACTTTTCAATTTTATGCATCAAACACATCAACTTTATATCCATATATTCATATTTTAATTTCTCCAAAATTAAAAACAAAAAAGAATGCTCTGAACTTTCAAAACCATTTCGGATTAAAAGCAGTTATACAAACAATAAGTTAATAGCAATTTAAAGTTTTCTCATAGCACCCCCCCCCCTTTGCTCACTTGTTAAAGAAAGCAACATTCCTTTTCTAGCAATGTAATAGATGTAAATATTTCCAACAATTTTGAATAACACTTGTTAATAAAAATAGGATAATGGACAAATATATCTAAAATAAATGTAGATAATTATTTTTGAAGTACTCAAGCCATACCCCATCAAGAAAAAACTGAAGTTTCTTGTCTTGAATTTCAGACCTGGGGAGCAGGCAATTTCTCCTTCAACTTTTGAATATCGGCATGCCTTTGTTTTCTTTCCATCTCTTGAATATTTCTCAATGTTTGCAAGTTTTTTCCCCTCATATTGCCAAATAAATGGCAACAACTATTACCCACTATTTATTTTGATATTGACTATTTATTTTGTTTTGACTGAAAATAGAAATATATTTAATGTCAAGTTGACTGCTGGTTACCAGAACAGGACTAGACTTTATTATGATTCATAATAAAGCATATTTTCTCTTTTCTTCCTGTTCAAACTATCTCAGTATATATCTCAATCTACTCTAAAATCCCCCAGAAGATCTAGGGAGACAGACTTGATGGGAGTTCTTTTCTCTGCTGTGTTCCTCTGTGAGCAGATGGGCTTCATCAAATACAACACAAATGTGATACAATAGGTATCACATTCCCAAACACAGTCTACTTCAGAAGCTACATTGGAATCCACAAAGTTACAATACTTTTAACATTAAACATATTAACAATTCTTCTTGGACGAACTCAATTTTCTACAGGAAAAAACAGAAGAGGGAGAAGAAAACTAAAACGCCTAGAGTAAAAATTGGTATGCCACAAACTGAGCCCAATATATCCCAATAAGCTAATTGTGTATATTTTCTCAACAACATCAACACCGCAAGTGAGAAAATGATGCTTTTCCTACAAATGTGTCAATTCCTAAGTCAAGAGAAAGCCAACCTGGAAAATAACTAATTTTCTATGAAATAAGCTCAGTCAATCTGTGCAGTTCTTTACATTATTTTGCGCAAAAAGAATACATAACTTAAAAACAGAAAAATTAAATAAATAAATTTATAAATTTTAAGATGCAGAAATGTATTCATCCTACTTCGAGATAGAGCTAGAAATGCTGAGGTATTTTTTTGACTTCATCTTCTGGAGAATTTTAATAAGAAGAGCAAAGAAGATGAACTCAAACTAGTATACCATGAAGGCTTATTGAGTACTGGAGAGACCAAACTGGCCTGTAAGACAGACCAAATGAAGAATAGAGAAGAGACAACACAAAATTTTACATGGCCAGTATATTAAAAAAAGCAAGCAAAGCAGATAACAAAACCTGGCAATAGCAATGGCTAAAAGCAAGAAAGCTGAAGAAAGAGACAGGCTAATTTTGGCTGTACAAGACCAAGCTTTAAGAACAAATGCATACAAAGTCAGAACTGAGAAGACTGTAACAAGGAACAAATGAAGCTTCTGCAAAGAAGCTGAAAAAACAAATACCTAGTTAACTGCTGCAAGAAGACTGCAGAGACTGACTACAAACAACAGCATGACAAAGTAGCAACAACGTTGCCTTGGAAGATCTGCAAGAAATACCATTTGCCAGCAAGCAAGAACTGGTGAGTCCACAAAATAGACAAGTGGAAAATGAAGAAGCTAAGTGCTCTGGGATTTCAGAATTCAAACAGACAAGTACTTGCCACATAACACTCCAGACGAAACAATTGTTGATAAGGACAAAAAAATCTGGATAGTGGATTTTGTTGTGCCCAGAGATAGCAGAATAGAAGAGAAAGAACTGGAGAAAATCACAATATGCAAAGACCTGCAAACAAAAGTACAGTGATTATGGCAAAAGAAAACAATGATAGTAATAGGAGCATAGTTGAACACCAACAGCATAGACAAAATTGCTATAGAGAAGAGGCACTTCCAGGATCCTAGAGATGACACAGTTTAAGTGAAAAAACTTGGAGGGTGCCAACTCTATTCTACTAATAGCTTTAAACTATGGTGAACAGCAAGTCTTTACAGATATCATCTTCAGCATTTCTTAAGTTCCCTGATAAAATATATTTATAATTCTTTTAATAATAAAAAATGGGAATTATTGTTTTCTATAAAGCAAACTATATAAAACAAAGATTTCTAAATAATACTTTACATTAAAGGTTTTGATATTACCTTTTTAACAATCCTGGAGTTTTTAAATAGTTGTTCACCTCAAAACAAACGTTTTATTAAAGTTAAGCTTATGAGACTTACTCAAATGTATATGATGACAACCTATGGTTAATAATAATACATCTAAAACTGCTAAATTCTATGCAGCACACAAATGTATCATGGTCCCTTCATAAACAGTTGTAAGTTATATTAAATTGACAAAGTTACAGTACGGAATTAAATTTGAAAAAAATAAAATTGAAAATTAACAAAGCTAGATAAAACAAGTTCATTTAAGAAATACAGGTAGACCTCAGTTTATGACAATTGAGACCAAAATTTATGTTGCTAAGCAAGACAGTTGTTAAATGAGTTTTCCCCCATTTTACAATTTTTCTTACTACAGTTGTTAAGCGAATCACTGCTGTTGTTAAGTAACATGGTTGTTAAGTAAATCTGGCTTCCCCATTGATTTTGCTTGTCAGGTCACAAAACCAGGATACTGCAACCGTCATCAATATGAGCCAGTTGCCAAGCATCCAAATTTTGTTCACCTGACTATGGGGATGCTACAATGGTTGTAAATTTGAATAATGGTCATAAGTCACTTATTTCAGTCTTGTTGTAACTTCAAATACAACAAAAGGCTGTATGTCAAGGACTACCTGTAATCAGAGGGGAAAAAAACAAGAGTTTTGAAAGCAGAAATAGCTAGTCTGACACATTGAAGTCACTGTACTACACATAGAGATAGCATGTTATGGAATAAAACATTCAGGTTTGACAGGAGTTGAATATAAGAAAAATACTATAAAGAAAATTGAATTTTATATATAATATTACGAGAATCTAAAAATGGAATAAGGAAAACAAAGATAAGTGTTCTAAAGCATCTGAAGGGAAATTTTAGCAAATATAGTTTGAGTAGTAATCTGAGCTACTGTGAATAAAATATTGATCATATCATGTGTCAAATCAGTTCATGATAAAAAAAACTCTTATTTTTCTCAAGTACTATAGTTACATAATCTGTAACTTCTACCTTTCATTTTACTTTGACTTCACAGTTCAATCTGCTATCTTCCATAATTTTTTTAATGTATATTACACACATTTTGATTTGAGGGCACAAGATAGTCCAGATCACAGAGGGCAAATGCAGCACCTTCTAAAGCAGCCTTACCTCCTCTTGGGGTTGTGTTTAGGAGGCTTGCCCTCTGAAACTGCTGCATAATTCTGGGAGAAGATATGGGTTTGTGTCTTCAAATCTAAACTGCTACATTGCTGTAATACACACTCATATACACGCTCATATTTCATGAAAATATTCCCTGCAAGCCTTAAATGATATTTTTTCTTCAATTGCCCATAAAAACTATAGAGAGGGGCTTTCATATCATCATTTTCTTAGCAGTATCAAATGCACTGTTCCCATGAGGTTCAAAAGCCAACATATATCATGATTTGTTTAACTGAAACAGATTTAAGGAATTCTTAATTCAGATTATGTATCATTTTGTCCTATTTTATAAACCACAATGAACATTTTTTCTTAATATATGTGGGACACAAAGCAGTGTAGATAACTCTTCTCCTGACTCTTTATATTAACTGCATGCTTCAAAAGTATACTCTTAAGTGGGCAAAAATAAATAAAATAAAAACAGATCTGATTCCCTATGCTTTCCCAGCACAAATATTTATAGAAAAATGAGGACAGAAGCCTTCTCTCTAAAACTACACTGACCTAACCATGTAACATTTTAAACAATGCTGCTACCTAATTATATTTTAACTGATGGTTAGCAAAGATACAACTTTTCTAACATATTGGATTTAAGAAGCATATTATTAATTCTATCACTGATAATTATATAATTATACTTTTATATAATTATAATATAATTATAAACATAACCCAACACTTTTTAAAATTAGTAGATACTTCCACATTTTAAACCTGTTAATTTTTTCCCACTCAGTTCTTTCCAACAAATGTTCAAGTGTTAATCTTCATCAAAATTTGCTTTAGCCTCTTGGTTACAGACTGAGAAAAGAGCATATAATCCCAGGCAATTTCTTCATCTTCATCTAGCCTAATGAAACATTTACGTTTAAAAAGAGCTGTGGCTCATCCTACATTCATTTACCTCTATATCATGTGCAAAGAAACAAAACCACAATAAAGATTTATAATACTTTCTAATCATAATACAGTTCTGCTATGTAATGTTGGTAACACTATGAAACTTTGGTCCTATTTATCAATGTTAAGTTCAATAATGTCCAAGAATACTTTTCAGTTTACTAGAAGAAATAATCACTAAATCTCAGTAAGCAATAATTGTGCATAATATTGGCATTAAGAATCTTGTGCTATATGTAACAAGATGTGCATTTAGCATTACAAAATAATCAAGACTGAATAGGATGTCAAGAAGTATATTCAAATTCCCCAGGATTACACTATGATTAGTTCTAGCTAATTCAACATTTAGCATCTATATACTATTATAGTTATATGGATAAAATGAGAGAAGATAAAAAGCACACATATTGACACAACTATGCTCTATTTTAACTGTTTCTCTTCCACACATTTGCTCAACGACAAAGCAGAACCTCACTTTACGAGTCTCATTTCAATCACCCCAACACATAACTCTGTAACACTACTGTGTCATCAATTGGTTATATGAAAAAAAATTATATAACTGTCGCATTAATTGGTCATAGGGAAACACTTATTTTTTTTCAACATTTTGTCTTCATTTCTCCACTATGAACCTTACAATAGTATTAATATCTTTGAATTATGAGCAAAACCTTATGTTTTGGATGGTTTAACCAAGTGCTTATTAAATAAGCAATTATTCAGTCTGAAGCATGTAAGTTCTACTAAGTTCAGTTGAAATTAACCCCAAGCATAAATATGTTAAGAAACCCTCAGGGATCCCTTACAGAAGTTGTCTCCCAATCTTTCTGTGCCCCTTACCACTCACCCACAATTTGAGGCCTTCAATTAATCTATTAAACCGTCCTAAAAATAAATGTGCTTAGGGAACATAAAGAAAGAAAGGCGGCCTAAATCAACAGCTCGAAGGCCTCACTGCCGACAGCTGCTTAAGTACCACTAGACAAGAGGATGGCAAGAAAGAGGGGGGTGCCACTCACTTTCGTCCTGCCGTTGATTTTGTAGTTACCCAGTTTGCCATTGCAGTGGCGTATAAGATCGTCCATACTGTTCATAAGCTTTCCGATGGCCTTGCAGCCAGGCTCTTTGCCTTCCACCCAGGTGATTTTATCGCCACGAATGTCCCTGGAGGAATCGCTCTTCTGACTGACCAGCTGCCCGTCGGTGAAGCGCCCGGTATGGTGCAAAGCCCGAACCTCCTGCTCGATCTGCCCGCCCAGCTCCTTGCCCAGAAAGTCATCCACCACGCAGATGCCATGCTTGTTCATGCAGGGCACGATGTACTCCAAAGCCAGACGCTGAGGCACCAGCGATTTCATCTGCCCATTGGGGCGCAGGGACGCTTCGCCGGTCAAATTGGATTTATCCCGGTAGAAGTGCCCCGCCTCCACGGCCGGACCTGCCGCGGCAACCGCCGCTTCCTTATCCTCCTCTTCCTGTGTTCGGGCTCCTGGCGCCACTTTGGCAACGTGGTTGTTCGTTACCACTACGGTCTCCTCCGAGTTGGTGTCCCGCTGCGGCTTGGCGGGGAGCGCCGTTGCTTTTTGGGAAGCCGCCGCCGCCCTCTCCTCGCCGTCCCGTCCTGCAGTATGCGGGCGGCCGTGGCGAGCGCTCTGGTGGAAAGGCTGGTCACAGCCCCCGCCGCCGCTGCCTGGCTTTCGAGGCTCAGCAGCGCCCCCTTCTGCCGCCGGGGAGCCGCCGCCGTCGCTTCCCCGACAGATGAGCTTGTGCTTCTTCCAGTCCTGACGCTGATGCTCTTTGCTACAGTAGAAAGAGCTGCGGCAGCGGCCGCAACGGAGCAGGTTCTCCATCTTCCCGCACAGCTCGCAATACTGCCGGTCCCGTTCTTGGCTGGCGCTGCTGCTGCCGCTGCCGCCGCCGCCGTCGCATCCCCCGCCTTGGCCGGCCACCCCCCCGCCGCCGCCGCCACTCCCACCGCTGTCATTGGCCATGTTCTCGCGTCCCCCTCCTTGGTCGCCCCTGTATTTTTTCCGGGGCCTCGGGAAGGAGGCGAGTGGCTCACTTCATCCTGGCCGCCCCCCTGGCCCGTCAGAGCTGCGCCGCGGCTCTGCTGCTTCGTCCGCCTCCTTCTCTCCTCCTGATGGGCGGAGGACCGCCACCAAACCCCGCCGCCTTCTCGCCTGCCGCTTCACAGTCGCCCTCCTACCGACACCTCATAGCAGCTTCTGGCAAATGGGGCCAGAGGCGTCCTCTACAACTCCGCGGCTTTTTTTTTTCTTTTCCTCCTCCTCCTCCTCCTATCCGCCTCCTCTTCAGGCAGCGTCCGCTGCCGGCGCGAGCTCTTCTCCCCCCACACCCCCAACCCCACACGCCTTATCTCCTCCTCCTCCCTTCTCACCGTTGGCCGGGCCTTGGGGGGGCGGGGCTTGAGCCGCCACTCTCCGGCTCTGCTTTGCACGTACGCCACTTCCAGTCAGTTCACTCCAGAAGAAGGGCGGGGCGAGGGGGGAGGAGCGCGCACGCTCCCGTACCACCCCGGAGGTTCAGTAAAGAGGCGGAACCCGGGTGGCCACGCGCGTTTAGGGGCTTTCCTTTCTTTCCCTCTTGCGCGAGTGTCGGGCCCGCGTGGCTATGGGGCGGAGGACATCCGAGGCGGCGGCTCCTCCACCCGCCGGACCCTCAAAACTTTGATTTCGCATATACTAGCGAAATCTCCTTTCTCTCGGGTGCCCGCGACTCATTTTCTAGTTTTGGGTCTCCCAAGCTGTAACGCAACTGGCCGCCCGCCAGCCCGCAAATCGGCGTGCGTAGTTTATTTGCTCTGCGGGCCAAACCCAGAAAATCTGGTTGAATAAAAGCAAAAGGGAAGCCAGCCTATCGTTTGAAAACCTGACCAGGAAATTTACAACGCCGCGAAACGTAGCTGCTAATGTGAAAACACAGAAAGTATTTCTAAGTTTAAAACCCAACAATCTTTCCACCAGAAGAAAGCATAAAGCCGTGGTTTTCAAACTTGTTCACTTTTAAGTTATGTGGCCTTTTGATCAATTATTTTTAATAATCGTTGTTATAAATGTATAATTTTGGTCTGTAAATTGCTGAATTCTGGGAGTTGAACTCCACACCTTAAAAGTTGCCGAGTTTGAAAAAACGCTTGAGTAACGGAACTTACTTCGTTCCAACAACCAAGCTGTAGCCAGCTATGTGTGACCCTAAGTGTAGAAGTTAGGTATGTAGTACATTGTAAAAATTTAGAAAGTTTACATTAAAAAAGATGGACATTATTACTTAAGAGTAGAGTCAGCTGCCTTGTTTTGTCTATTTGAAATTTTATTCAAATAGTTTTAAAACTAATTAGTTTTTTCTTTTTAAATGTTTTTATAATGATTTTAAATGCATTGTGAGCCGCCCTGAGTCTTCGGAGAGGGGCGGCATATAAATTGAATTAATAAATAATAAATAAATAAATAAATATTCATGCCAGAGGAAAAATAAGCTTATTTGGTCTATCCACCCCCAACTTGCTATTCACAGATGTATCAGGTTGATTGGTTTTGATTGATTATGGCTGTCAAGTTTATGTCAGCTCTTAATGATCACATATTCCCAATTATCTGTGGGCTAGCTTTTGAGCAGTTTATGTCATGGGTACATAGGGATGAAGAAAATTTTGTATAGCTCCTTCCTTGTTCAAGATAGTTATGTATATAGTATGCGTTGCTGAAAAAGAATACATTAATATTTAAAACATGCATTAAGATAGATGGAAATTTTAGAAATAATTGGTGAATAACCTATATACAATACCTACTTGTATGGCTGTCTAGATGCTATCAATAAACAACTTTGAACCTTCTATAGTTGATGATCTTGGATACATGTGTTCAACTAAAGAATATCTTCATAGCGTCTTTCTGAAAAATGTAGCCAAATGGATTGTTTTTGTTGTGATACTATAATGTGACATGACAAGAATTAGTGGTATTTTTATTGTGAGCTTGGATTTTCACATTGTATTAATCCAATATTTAATTGTAATTTATTGATTATACCACAATTCAAATCAGAAAAGAAGATAAAAGAAACCAAATTGTAAGTTAGTACAATACAAATTCTGGCCTCAATGTATTTCTGTAAATGAAAGATCACTTCATGGATTGATACATGCTTGTTTCCTAGGATTAATTAATGTATAGCCACTCCTAACAGGCTCACAATTCTATGTCTACAATTATAACACTGCTGAAGATTAGAATGCTGCAGAACTTCAAGATATTCTTATATTGCCCTTGTCCTTATTTCAAACTCTGAAAAACTGAAATACATTGTATGGGAGATTTTTAAGTAGCTGCCACACTTGAGAGGTTTGGTCTACATAGTATGCCCTCTTGCTCAAGCAAATGACTTGCTCTTAAGGGCTAAATTCTGATACAAGACAGCTGAGGAAAATAACTCTTGCAAATTCCAGGAAGTTTATCAAGTACAGTAGCAACATTTCTTCATTGCAAAACTTAGAACAGATCCTTGAAAAACAGCAGTCATTCACTTTTAGAAAAACTAATAATATACCGGTACACGAGAAATCTTACACATCAGTAGAACAAAATAGAGGCTAGAGGGAAAACATTGCATTTTGAAAGAAACGGAGTATTTTTAAATAATGCTTTCAAAGGAACTATCCAAAATTCAGTAGAGTGTAATTATCAATTTATCACATGTAATGTCAGAATGAGTGTCTTTTAATAATTATACAGCCATGAAGTAATGGGCAGGCAATTTGATAGCCTCCTGAAGGATTGGTTTTGGTTCAAATACACTTCAGCAGAACCAATTATGAAAATTTAGGAAGTTGTCTTCTGAAGAACTGGTTGATTACTGTAGTTTATACAGTATCAACTATTTATACACAAGTTTATAAACTGATACTATAAACAAGTTACACAAGTATGTGTAATTGTAGACAGTTCTATGTCTTTATAACTTTGTTTATAATATCTATCAGTATTAGGTTAACCTACATATCTTGGGTACAAAAATCGGGACTACTGTTGGATGGCAGCACACACAAGATAGTTTTCTATATCTGTATTTCCTTTCAGTGGTTGTCATTTTTCTGATGGTCCAGGAATGATATGCATAATTAGCACTACCAGTTTATAGCTTATGTGCTGCTGGAAAAAAAAATCAATGCCTTCCATAACCAGAACAGTTTATTTGGCAAGAGAACAATGTATCTCAAACATATTAAGCTTCTATAAGTTTCAAAAGATATACATGTTGAATGAGTACTGTAGTGAATTTTAGAATATTTCTGATTCTGGATATTATTGGCAAACAAAAATTCTAAAATTGTTTTAAAAACAAATTATTGGAAACTGCATCATAACGTATTAACATTTACAAATGCTTAGTAGAAATCTCTTCAGCACTGTTCTTTCCCTCCCTGTCTCCAAAGAAAGACACAATCTTACCATGACCTTACTTTGCATTGTGATGTTTACTTAACATAGTTACATCACCATGACTCAGCGTAGAAACATGAGAGCGGACCTTGTGAAAACCACAGTGGAATGCCAGTTCTTGCATTTTTTGCATAAATTTTGCATAATAATTAACCTATCTTATGTCCATCCATTTCTTCTTACAGCAGTTTTTAATGCATCGTGTAAATTCTAAAGAACAGTCATATGTACGCTATGACTTTACTGCTCTCTTAACAATATGTGCCTCCTACAAAGCTGGATGTTGAGATATGAAATAATTCAATAATAAAAGCACAGCTTTATAAGCCACATGATGCTTGTTACATTTTGTTTTTGACAAGAGTTCCCTTTGTTCTTATGCTTGTGAACAACAGATAGAATATTTGGCGTGCGCTTTACTTTGCATGAAGATGGCAGTCATAAAGAAAACATCTACATTTGTCTGCCTTGTAATTGCAATTAGAATATATTCTAACTTCTGCGAATAAGGTTTTATTTTTGAATAGATGACAAAAATGTATTTTTATGTACTTTCCACTTTACAGTAGTGGCATTAGTATTAGGAGCTTTAGGAGAAATCTACTGTATGTGGAGGAAGGACCGTGCATGATTTAGAAATGTGAAATATAAATAAAAATGTTGTTTGAAGTATGTACAATTCTTTCTACAAAATAAGCACATTTTGTTTGCTACTGACCATGACAGAATTAGATCTAAAAGAAATGCAATTATGAATTCCTGCAGAATTTCACATTCAGGAATCACACTGCTGTATTTTTCTGGAGTAGTTCAGAAATTATATCAAGTCACACACCAAGCTGCTCAGACCATATCATGTAACTATTGTCAAAGGAGGCCCAGGAAGACCCACCATCTGGTGGACGATCGATTGCTTCACCAGTTTCTTCCCAGAAATCCCTTCACCTATGACAGCAGAGAAACACAACCTGAAGCGAGTGCTTTATTTTACCATGAATAGGGCTATTGAAACGTGAAAGAATATTGATTAGTTTATTCAAAAAAGTTTGGATCATTAGATTTGAGGGAAAAGACCAACGTGAAATTTATCAAGCTAAACTGGAATTTAAAAAAAACATTATTTGAATAATCTGACATTCACATCACACTTGGCTTTAATGGATGGGTTCACCTATCTCCCTAAGCCAAAAATAGCAAAAATACTTTATGATTTCTATCTGAACTAAATTTTTGTCTAACTTTATATCAGGTACAGCATTTTCCAGTTACAGCTGAGAGAGTAATCCTATGTGTTCATACATTTGTTCTAGCTAGGGAAAACAAGCAAGAGAAGCAGAGTCAGGCTATAGATATTCTTTGGGAAGATTTTATTTCTGGCCCTATACATCTGTCCTTTGTTCTTTCTCCATGTTCTGTTTTCGTTTCTCAGGAAAATCAATGAATTTTATATTTTTGACACAATGAAAGAGAAAATCCAGACTATATAGCTTCTTTCATTTTGCTGACGGTTTCTTTTGATTTCAGCATTACCTTCTGCCTACCTGCTTCTTTTAAGCAGGCAAAAATGAAGATACATAGTTCTTATCCTTCACCAATCTGTAATAAGCTCTAATTGTCACACAAATTAAAAATAGTTTAAATCAAATCAATAAATGTATCATCTTTTCAATAACCTCATTTTCATTTTATACCCTTAGCATTTTCTAAGTAAACCAAGAGTAAAACCTCAATTTTATAGACTAACAAGGGAGAAGGATTATCCACTAAAGTTATATGTCTGTTTAATACAATTGATGTAACATTGTAACATATAAATTATGTCAGTTATCTATACTACTTTGGAAATAATGTGCTTTATCCTTTATTCAGAGTTTGTTCAACCTAATATTTTATCTAGAGAGATGTGTCTGACTGTCCGTCCGTCCATTCATCCATCCAAAACCCTCAACAAAGAGGCCCTCATCTAGTGATGATATGGGCTGATGTTAATAAGAATTCGTTGTAAAATTCTTATTAATGTATGTATGTATGTATGTATGTATGTATGTATGTATGTATGTATATGTGTATATGCATGTGTGTAAAACGTACGAAGTTTTACTCTACATATATATTCCTTTATAAACAAAACTGGAAAAGCTGTTTTCCTTTTAACAAATATGGGTATTACTTATTCGTAAGTACATTTTAATATGGTTGAATATGCAGGATCCAGTCGGAAGACAAAACCTCTGGTCCTGGTGACTGATCCATATTGGATCCTGCAATATTATTCTGGGTTTATGATATTAGCCTTCATTCATGGTTGAACATGGTTTATGAAGTTTTAATTTAACCCATTGTTATCGATGCAGCCAGGGTGATTTGTAAAGCCATGTTCATAGCTTGTTTACAGTACAGTATGTTATGCAGTTGTATGTAGCAACAATGATTTTATCATCCTGGGTTGTCATAGAGCAGTGATGGCTAACCTTTTTGCCATTGTGTGCCAAAAGCGAGGGGAGCGCGGAGGTGTCACACGCATGCGTGCCCACACCCATAATTTTATGCGACCCGGCTGCCCGCACATGTGTGTGTGACACCCCCGCGCTCCCCCTGCTTTTGGCACATGATGGCACAGTGGGCCCTGTAGACCCGTTTTTCACTCTCCCCAGGCTCCAGGCCCTTTCTAGGAGCCTGGGGAGGGTGAAAATGGCCTCCCCCCCAGAGGCCCTCTGAAGGCTGGAAATGGCCCGTTTGCCAACTGGTGGGCCCAGAAGGCCTGAAAATCAGTTGGCTGGCATGCACATGTGCGCTGGAGCTGAGCTCGTGTGCCCACCAATATGGCTCCGTGTGCCACCTGTGGCACGCGTGCCATAGGTTTGCCATCACGGTCATAGAGAATTTACAAAACTAGGACAGCATCCCTGTACTTTGGAGTGTTCAGTATATTCTTTTTAGATAAAATATGTCAGTGAAGAACAGTCCTTTATTGTCTTGTTGCTAATGGCGCTATTACAGGATGTGGAATGAATGATGTTCACCTTTTTACTTTTGGTTACCAATATGTGTCCTTTCTCAAATAATGTTTGTTTTGGCATTTGGATCAGCGGTCAAATAATTGCTAGATATAATAGTTACTTCCCTTGGTTTGCTGGAACAAATATTACTCTGTACTTCTTTTACATTTAGTCTAAGCAGCATACTTTTTGTTTATTTTATTTATTTATATTTCCTATTTCTAAACTGCCCATCTTCTTTTATCTATAAGCCACTTTGTTTCCCCCCTCACAAATCTTTTTTCCTCCAAATATAACTTTTGTTCCTTTCCCCCCTGCTTTCTCTCTCTTATACATACATACATGGTGTTTTTGGCTTTTTGAGTGTTGGGTAATGCCAATATCCAGTATACTGGCAGCAGACTTTTTAATTGCACTACCCGCCAAAAAGGGAAAGAAAAAGGGTTTGGCAGCTTGTCTCAGGGTCCAACTATTTGTTTTGCTTCGTACACTTCCTTCCTACCCAGACCATTCTGAATCACTAACATGCAGACTCCTTGGAGGCTAGTTAATTCAGTTATGCAGCTGGGTGAATTTTTACTGCCTCCAAATTAGGACTATAACATCTGGGCTGCAGAAATTGAGACAACCATTAATGACAATAAAGAGATTTCAAAAATCTGTTACTCTCTAATGGCCGTCCAGATGTTTGTAACCCAGGTATGATAGCCTTGCTCCAATGCCCATCACATAAGCTGTCGGCAAAGTAGATCAAGATTAGAGCAGGCAAAAAAGGTGGACAAAAGAGTGAATAGAATGCAACGTTTTTAAAATCCAAATTCCAGATATCTGCCATCCTATTCACTGAACTGTCATTGTATATTTGTTTTATATTTCTATGACAAAATGTTTTGATTATGCTTGCATTACACATTTTACTGTATACGTCCAGAATCCTTCTGCAAAGAAGATGGGTAGTTTTTAAATATGATAGCTAGCTAGACAGTCAGACAGTCAGACAGACAACCTGGAAGCAAACGCTCTTAAGGCTTAATGGCATTTAGACTGCCATCATTTGGTACTGCTGTCTGCCTTGAATATAGAACAATAACTGACAACTTAAATTCAGTGGTTGATTTCTGTTGGTAACTTGCTATTTGAACATCCAAAAGTGGAGGTTTCTAGTTACGTACACCAACTGAGTTTCTAATTGCAACTGTGCATGGTGCCTGAAAGGATAACATAGTAGTGTGTTGACCGTTTGAGCTTTCCCCTTACTGCTGCAATAGGGCTAGGAAAAGCTTAAAATCAACTTGGGAAAAAAGCTTTGGAATGTGCAGGATTGCAAGTGCAGCATCTGTTTCTGAATGAGCCACTTCTGAAGCTTTCCCTGCAACCCTGGAAACAGAACAGGTTGGGGCAGGATGACAGCACATGAATGCATGTGTGTATTAGTCCCTTTATTAAACATGGATAAGAGTTTCTTGGTCCACGACTGACTGACTTGACTGATTTTCAGTTTAGAGAACCATATCTATGACTGCCTATTCCTGTTTTCTTTCTCTTGTACCTCAGTGTTTAGTTTCCATAGTGTACGTTATAAGAAATCAACCTGTTTAACATTAATCTAGAAACCAAGAAATCTAAATTTTTAACCATCTAAATCTTCCACTTTCCGTTTTATTTTCCACAACGAAAACCTCCTTTTAACTTTGATTAACAAACTGTCATAATCGGCATATCTCGAATCTGTAAGTATTTCAGGCTCTGATTCCGATTCCAGCTCTCATCCCTCCCAATCCAATCCCGAAGTTTTTATAATCACTCTGCTGTACGAGCTTCAGCCTAAGGGAAAAAAAACTACGTTTCCCATAAGGTCTTGCTCGATTATAAAGTCTTTAAAAAGCCCCTCATAGCAAACCGGATATACCTCACACACTAATGCCTGATTAGGGAAATGAATCAATTCCTCTGCCTGCCAAAATACTTCAGTACGGGCTGACAAGAAGTCTAGCTCCTTTTCTGCCTTGGCAGAGTGGAAATGTTAATCGCAGCGTGGCTCGATTTAACAAAATTAAAGGTTGCTATCAGGGATCGGATTAGACACCCCGAGAACGGTGGGAAGGCGGATGATTGAGGTCCTGAGAAGTGCGGAGACCGAATTGGAGCGAGGGAGTATCGCCGAATCGCCGTTGAGCGCGCGACAGCCGTTGGGTCCGCGTGCCGGTCGCCGAGGTCGAGTCTGACAGACGCGGAGTTGCTGTCTCGGGCTCACAGCGCGGACAAGATGAGCAGCAAAGAAGGTGGCGTGGGACAAGGGGAGGGGAGAGCCCCTCGTCCGAGGAGCAAAATGCAAGGGGCACGGGGAAGGGCAGTGGCTGCTTTTCCTCACCTGGCTGCCTTTCCCAGGCCCTTTATTTAAACCCTGGGCACTTCATTTCATGGCTTCGTTTCAAATACGGGTAGTCCTCGACTTACGACCACAGTTGAGCCCGCCCTTTCTGTTGCTAAGTGAGACACCTGCGAAGTGAGTTTTGCCTCATTTTACGACCTTCCCTGCCACAGTGGTTAAGTGAATCACTGCAATCAATGATTTAATAACCTGGTTGCTAAGTGAACCTGGCTTCCCCATTGACTTTGCATGGCAGAACGTTGGGAAAAGGTGATCACGTGACCTTGGGACACAGCAACGGTCATAAACATGAACCACTTGCCAAGCATCTGAAGTTTGATCACACGATCATAGGGATGCTTCAGATGTCGTAACTGTGAAAAACGGTCATAAGTCACTTTTTCAGTGCTGTTGTAACTTTGAACGGTCACTAAATGAACTGTTGTAAGTCAAGGACCACCTGTAATAGAATAACAGAGTTGAAAGGGAGGCCTTCTAGTCCAACCCCCAGATCAAGCAGGAGTCCCTATACCATTAAGAATAAATGGCTGTCCAGTATCTTCTTAAATATTAAAAACCTCCAGTATTGGACCCCCCACAATTTTCTGGAGGCAAATTGTTCCACCGATTGTTATCACTGTCAGGAAGCTTCTCTTTTGTTCTAGGTTGGATCTTCGATAAGTTTCCATCCGTTGCTTCTTGTCCTGCCCTCAGATACTTTGGAGAATAGGTTGTCCACCTCTTGTTTATGACAGTTCCTCAGATATTGGAAAACTGTTATCATTGTCCTATTCTTTGTTAGACTAGACCCGTGATGGTGAACTGGCACGGGTGCCACAGGTGGCACGCGGAGCCATATTGGTGGGCACGCGAGCTCAGCTCTGGCACATATGCGTGCACCAGCCAGCTGATTTTCGGGCCTTCTGGGCCCACTGGAAGTCAGCAAACAGGCCATTTCTGGCCTCTGGAGGGCCTCCAG
>JANHZT010005762.1:25688-47633 GCA_032468215.1 Stegonotus admiraltiensis | reverse complement strand
GGGCACTCACGTGCGCAACCCCCCCGCACTCCCCCCGCTTTTGGCACGCGATGGCAAAAAGGTTCGCCATCACTGGAGTAGACATATCCACTTCCTGCAACAATTCATCATTCATTTTAGCATCCAGACCCCTTATCTTTGTTGCTCTTCTCTGTACTCTTCAAAGTCTCAACACCTTTTTTGCATTGTGGTGATCAGAACTGGACACAGTATTCCAAGTGTGGTCATACAAGGCAGTATATAGCAATATTAACACTTCATATGATCTTGATGCTATTACTCTTTTGATGCAGCCTAAGACTGCATTGCCTTTTTTGCCAGCTAAGCACACTGCTGGTCCTATTTAAGTGGTTGTCCACTAGGACTCCTAAATCCCTCTTGCAGTTACTGTTGTTGAGCTTAGTACCACCTATTCTATACCTGTGTATTTTTTTTCCATGCTTATTGGTAAGTGTAAAACTTACTTTTCTTCCCACTGAATTGCATTTTGTTGAATAGAGCCAAATATTCAAATCTGTCTTTCTGGATCTTTTGAGCCTATCTTCTAAAGTGTTGGCTATTCCCCGTAGCTTGGTGTCATCTGCAAATTTCATGAGGCCCCCTTCTATCCCCTCATCTAATTTGTTCATGAAGACGATATGATAGTAGCAGTGTTCCAATATCTAAGGGGCTGCCATAAGAGATTCTCCAAAGCACCTGAGGGCAGGACAAGAAGCAATGGGTGGAAACTAATCAAGGAGAGAATCAATGTAGAACTAAGGAAAAATTTCCTGACAGTTACAACAATCAGTGGAACGACTTGCCTCCAGACGTTGTGGGTGCTCCAACACTGGAAGTTTTTAAGAAGAGATTGGACAACTATTTGTCTGAAATAGTAAAGGGTTTCCTGCTTGAGCAGGGATTGGACTAGAAGGACCTCCAAGGTTCCTTCCAACTCTGTTATTCTATTATGTTGAAGAGTACTGGGTCTAAGAAGAACCTTGGGATACCTCACTGCATATTCCCTCCATGTATATGTAGTTTCATTATGGGTTACATGTTGAGTGCAGTTTGCCAGCCAGTTACGGATCCATCTGGTGGTGATGCTATCTATCCAACATTTCTTATCTTACCAAGAAGTAGGTTGTGGTCTACTTTGTCATATGCCTTACTGGAGTCCAAGTATATGATGTCCACAGCATTTTGCTGGTCCACTAATTTAGCCACTTTGTCAAAAATTGCAATAAGTTTTGCTTGGCACAATCTGTTTTTGATAAACCCATGTTGGCTTCTAATAATAGATTTGCTTTTTTCTGGGTGTTTGCAGCTCTATTGTTTGATTACCTATCCTATATGCTGGTATTCTGCCTTGGTTATGTGTCTCACTTTCCATTTTTTATATTTGCCCTTTTTGTCTTTCAGTTTAACATTGCTTCATTTTCTTGCCTTCTGTAATCCTATTCTTGTTCTTCCTAATTTCTGTTCCTTGTATTTAATCCCCAGATGGAGTCTAGGCATCAGTAACAAGGGGGGAAAAAAGCTTGTTGAACACAACAAAATTTCCAAAGGTTGCTTTTTGGCAGGAAGCTCTTGTGCCTGTAACAAGTATGATGAAACACATCATGTCTTGGAAGAGACAGAAACCCACCCTCTGAAATATTCTATTTATATGTACGGTCCAGGAGTTCACATGTCAGAGCATAGCATTATTTTTGTAGCTTTTTATTTACACATAAAACATAGGGCAAGACTGGGCAATGTGTACTTCCCCAGAATGCAGATTTTAATAATTCTGTTTTAATGGTCATTTCGCTTAGAACATGTAAAAGTATTATCTGGAGAGAAACACACATTGTCCATGAAAGCAGGAAAACATGAAATGCAATTAATATTACATTACTTTTATGCTGGTTCAGTCAATTGAATGTAATAAATTTTAAAGCGGTTAGCTGACCTTTTAAAACAACCAAAATCAGCTGACTATGTTTCCTCATTCTTTTGAATGATAAGCTACATATGTTATATATGAAGTGCCATCGCCTTATTTGGCAGTTAGTTCTCATCTTAAAAATACCATGAAATCAAAGTTTCCAGATCAGTAGACTGAATCCAGTATTCAGTACAAAACAATGGAATTGTGGACAGTTTTCTAGTTTCCCAAATGCCTATGATATGGGCATTTCGGCTATGAAAAGTTGTGAACAGTTTTTTGAGAACTAATACTTTTTTCAATCTTACACAAACAGGTGGCTTCAGAAAAAGGAAACATGACAGTTTTCCACATGGTCATAGGAGGGAAGAGAAAGATAGCATCAATTTTTCTTCATCCATAATGACATCCTTCAAGAGTAAGTAATTTTAGAGGCCTTAATTGTGGCTCATTTATGTATATATAAGAAGTGATGATATATATGATTTCTCCATGCAATTCCTCTTAAGTTGTGATAGAACCCATTCTGCACCATTTCTATAACAGTACGGTGTTTGAAGACATGGTTCCAGATGGTTTCTGTGTATTTATTGCTTCATATTATAAGTGATTACTTCCATAAAAATTGAGAATTGCACTACTTTATTCTTTGATCTGTGTGAATTGGATTCAATTCTTTAAAGGTTTAGATCAGAATTTTTGCAGAAAGAATGAAGTTTATTAAACTATTTAGCAAACTATTAACATTCTAAACAGTTAAGCTGTATTTAAACAAAGGTTAAAATGTATTTTTGTAACTTTATGAGTTTCTCAGAACATGTGAAATCTGTTTTTGGACAGCTGTATATTTTGTAGAGTTTACATGTTCATATCTGTATTTCTAATATTGTTTCATATTTATTGATATTAATTTTCAGTGTTTCAACTGGAACTTGATACAAGACATGATAAATATGAAAGACTTGTGAAACTTAGTCGTGACATAACTATTGAAAGCAAAAGGACCATATTCCTACTTCATAGAATTACCAGGCAGGTATCTATGTTTGTCTTTCACATTTCCTAATATATACCATACCTTTCGCTTTGCTCAGATATGTAAAAACAAAGGCATCCTGTAATAAGTAACAAAAACAAAGAGTTAGGAATGGAGGGAAAAAATTTTAAAGTATTTTTTTGAATATATAAGTGACCAACATATATTTTGAAGTTCTAGTGCTTATAATAGTGTTTGAAAAGGATGAATGTGATAACTTTTAAAGCAAAATACAAAATGACCTGTGCATATATCATTGCTTCTTTGCTGGTGTTTTAACAGCAGTCACTTTTTAATTTGATTGTATTCTGTAATCACAGTGCTTCCAATGTAGAAGAAATACTAACAGAATCTGAAGTCAAATTAGATCTTGTGAGACAGAAGATAAAACAAGTAGCACAAGAATTGATGGGAGAAGATATGCATCAGTACCATAGAGCTATTTCTCCAGGTATGTGTGAGAAATAAAAAAAGCAAGCAAAATTTGCAAAAGGGATAATTCTGGATATTTTATCAGTCTTGATTTTATTACATTGGGCAACATTGATGATGATTTTGATTCTATCACCCAGATATAATGTTTGTTTTGATTCCATTAAAATATTTGGATATAGGAATTTATAACATTGATTTAGGGACAGGGTTTGCATTGTACAGAAATCAGTTGCAGTTGCTCTGGGCTAGTTAATTAGTGGGTTAAACCTTAATTTCCATTGTACCTATTTCTACTATAAAGAATTCTACTATAAAATTCTACTTATTTTATATTATATAGTCAAAGAGATGCAAAAAAAATCCCCAGAATATTTATTTAATTATTTAAAAGATGTATATTTCTGTCCATCTTGTAAATCACAACTCTGGGTAACTCATAACAATAAAAACTACAACAGTAATAAAAAAAACCCGCAAAGATAATAAACCAGGCACCTGATCTATAATTTTTAGTCCAACAAACAATGAAATCTTTGGGCTCTATCTCCGTGCCTGGGGAGAAAATCAACCCTTTATGTTTTTTTGGAAACTAAATGTGTGGAAGCCTGCTAGATCTCACACAAGAAGAGAGAGCTATTGAAAAGGGATGTTTCCTGAGTCCCACCAGATTTAAGAGATGAGACCTGGAGTGTCCCCACACTATCTAGCCTAACAGAGTGGGCAGATGGAATCAGGGTGAGCCCATTCCACAAATAACCTGGCCTCATGCCATGCAGAGTTTTAAAAGTAATAAGCAAGAACTTGTATTGCACCTGGAAAGAATTCAGAAATCCAAACTCGATCTGGCTAGGCTTGAGTTGGAGCTAGTTTTTCCTTATCCAGACTCTCACAGGACCTGGGTCAAAACTAAAATAACACACACACCCCAAACACAGACTGGAACAAAAGCCAAACAAATGAATTCTACAGTCTAAGGAACGTGGGATGCCTCAGGTGAGTGGGGAAGATCCTGGGAGTACTGGTGCAGTCTGCACATGAGTGCCCCTCTCTCTCAAGCTGAAAATCCTCCTTGAATTTTGGCAGGGAGGATTTTCAGCTCCTGCGTGGAGCCTCCCAGGGAGCTTCTCCCCCAAGGCCCCCTGCAATCCTTACCTGGGACTGTCCGCTTAATGACAGCCACTAGGACTGCCCGGATTGTGGTTGTTGAGCAAAGCAGTCCTGGCAGTCATATGACATCTCACTTAATGACCACTCCATGGGATTCTGGCCAGACTTGTGGTAGTTAAGGTGGTTCAACAGTACTCACCTATTTAATACTACAAAAGGAAACAGCTTCTCACAAATAAAAGCCAGGCCCACAATTCAATTTGGTACAGAATTACTAATGACACAGCAATTATTTAAGTTTCCTTTATATTTTTAATTTTGTAAAAGACAGTAGATTAGAAATGGGTTTAGCCAATTTCAAAAAAATCCAGTCAAATTTTAATGAAGTACCAGGACTACAACTTTTATACTTGGTGGAAAATGGTATGGCTAGGTGTTATCAATATATAGCTTTTCACTATCTTTTAGTAATTTAATGATACTATTAAATGTTAGCACTTTATAATGAAATTCTACAACATTAAATAAGCTCAGCGTCAGGAGAAGGGTACCTTTTCCAAATTAAACTCTGTGAATACTTCAGTAAGAAAGAATGCAATTATTTTAATTTTTGGAATTCTTACAAAGTACTGTATTTCTTCAAATATTTTTCTAGGACTTGATGAATGGTTGTATAATTAGAACAATGAATAGACTCAGAAATATGGAATTAATACCTCTATATTGTCTCAGTAATTCCACAGAGAGCAAGATAATGGCATTCCACAGAAATTTTTAGAAAAGTAAATTTGGGAAAGCATACTAATTATCCAAATTACCAGAACTAAATGAGTCTGGAACTTAATTCCTTTGGTAAGCAGCAGAGTGCTTAAAACAAATCCAAGGATTTTTAGGCAGGAGTTAAAAGGTCACATTCTTAAGCAGTTTTTCACAAACCATCAGTAGAATCAGTTCAAGAAATGTGGAAGCATTTACTGTTTGGTGGTTTCATATGTAGCCTGAGCTCCAACATAAGGTTTTATCTAAATTTTAATCACAACTGTATCAAATAAATCAGTATTGATGAATGAACCTCCAGAAGTTTAGGGACATAATTGATTTCTACTCTAAAGTTTGTAGATAGATTGTAGATTACTGCAGCCTTGCATTAGTCTCTGTGTGTACACTTATTACTGTGCCATTATACAAGATACAGGGCTTTTGCTGAGGATTTGAAGTCTAATAAAACAGGACTCATGAGAGAAAGGGCACCTGGAGAAAAGAGAAATAACATGCCAGATATCAACTAGAAGTAGCCAAGGAAGACCATAAACAAAAAGGAATAAATAGATCAATTTTTATGTCTTCATTTTTAAAAAAATAAATAGATCACTAGGGAAAGAAAGGCCATTGAGGTATAAAAGTAAAAGCCACAAATAAAAAAATATAGGATTTGGAAGATGAAGCTTCAAAATATTGTAGGATGAAAGAGATTGTGAAGGAATATACAGACATTTAAAAAATAAAGTTTGTACTTTAACATTTAGGACTAAGTAACTGCTGAAAGGAACTTGTTTTGCTATTACCCAATCCAGCTAAATAGCATGTAGTACCAGGTCCTAATATAGTTTCTGGTTTTCTACCATAGCCAATGAGCCCTTTACAGCTACTTCTCAATGAATAGCTTGCTTACTATCATATTTGGACATAAAATTATAAATCAGTCCTCAACCTTTCATCAGTGTTGTAACAAGTCATAGCAGAAAGACAAGTTTGCAATAAAATGGAAGTTGTTCCAACCAGGAATCTACGTTTTGAGGCAGTCTTAAATACCAGCATCTTTTGCATACTATCCATCTAAATAAGGGGTCCTCAAACTTTTTAAACGGGGCCAATTCACGGTCCCTCAGACTGTTGGGGGGGCCGGATAAGCTGGGTGGGCATGGCTAGGTGGTCATGTGACTATGTGGGCATGGCTAGGTGGTCATGTGACTATGTGGACGTGGCTAGGTCACGCTGTTTTTGCCCATTTTTTGCCCTCTTTTCAACCCCCCCCCATATCTCCAGAAGCATTCTGCAGGCCAAAACTGCTCCTTTTTTGGCCAAAAACTGGCCATTTTAGCCCATTTTTTGGGCTTCTTTATTTATTTATTTATTTATTTGTCAGATTTATATGCCGCCTTTCTCCTATAGGACTCGGGGCGGCTCACAACAATAAAAGAAACCGGACAATTTAAAACCAATTTAAAATCTCCCCAAACCCCAAGTTAAAATCCACAGCAGATCAGGGAAGTTGCTGAAAGAGCCATGTCTTTAGGTCGGCTCTTCCCCCCTCTCCACCTCCAGAAGCATTCTGCAGGCCAAAATTGTTGGGCTTACCTTTCAGATCCAGCCCGCAGGGCTCCCGAAGGCAAGTCCTGTGTTCTGCTGAAGGGTGGGCGGGGCAACCTCGTGGTTCTGCACGGGTCAGATTAATGGCTTCGGTGGGCTGCATGCAGTCCACGGGCCACAGTTTGAGGACCCATGATTAAATGCAGCAGAAACTAAGCCACTTTAATTTGCTAGAATCTTTTCCATGCAAAGTTTCAGCTGTTATCAGAATCCTTTCCCGGTAAGTGGCTGTTGCTTTGCTAGCTGCTGGTTTTTTCCATTCTTTATGCATGTATTTCTAATTTCAGGCCAGTGATCTGCATTGTGCTTGGGAATGGAAATGCCGACATTTGGTCTTTCAGTGCCGGTATTGTGTTTAGTTCCTTAGGATCTGAATTATTAGGTTTATTACCTTGATCCTCTTCTGAGAAAGACCCTGTCTTGTGATGATGCTCTGGTTGCTTTCAGACATTTTAATTGTTTAGAAAAGACAAAGAGAATGTTGAGAATCTTATTAGTAGACAAGGATAAAAATCTCATTGTGAACGGATAGTGACTTCCAAAGATTAGTCTTCCACAGTGTTTGAGTGGAGAGAAAAAGACCAGTCTTAAATAAAAAGTATTAAAAGAGATACTGTGCAGAATTTTTTGGTTTAAGCATTCATTTGTTTTAATATTGCAATATGATATTGTTTTAATACTTAGTTTCTGTCAGTTGGGCTTGACTCCTGGTTCTTGTATGGATTGTTGTTCACTATTTTCTTATCTTTAGCCAGTATTTTTAAGTACTTGATTTTATTTCTTCCATCTCCAATAGGTCATTTGCAAAAATCTTCTAGCGCAAATGATCACTTGATAACAGCAAAGAATAAGAGTTATTGTATGTTACCTAATGGTTGTGTGGACATTTGTACTATGGCATATGTATGGCAGCGCAGTCAACACATAGAAGTGCCCATGCATGCTTACAGAGTAGTATCCTTAAACAGGCATAAATACAATATTTTATAAAGTTCAAGATATATATTTCAAAATCATCTTATCCTGTTGCTTTTACATTTCCTAGAATGTTTTTCGCTGGAGGCAGCAATGTAATATTTCAAATAAGTTTTTGAAATCATTCAAATTGTTCAAGGCGCAGAGTAGTCAAACTATACATGTTGTTGCTGAAATTATTTTGAGGGCCATCTGAAGCATTAAAAAGCTTCTATTTTGTACTGTTTGCAAGCAAAAGCTGTTGCTTTTTTTTGGAAAATAAGCATTTAAAAGTTTTGACTTCAGCGGTTTTAAGCACTAATTTTTGTTGAATAATTTCAACTTTTGAACTTTTAATGGTCAGCAATCACAGCAAGATGATATTGTACTTCAGAAGTGTATAATACAGTACCCATTTTATGGTATAGCACTCAAACTTTATATAATCAGAACAATTGTAGGATTTTAGTGACAAGCTGAGAAAAGGTACTTGAAGATCTTACTTTGTACATCCTAACTACCATAAATTGATTGTATTGTATTGTTTTATTTTATTTAGATTTTATCAAAAATGGTGTAACAATAAAGGTTAAAGAATTGAATAATCTATTTAATTGTTTTAGTGTAGTTACAGTAGTGACTAACAAAAAAAATCTAACAAGGATATGCAAAGGTTGAATGTAATAATCATATATCTATAAATAGAAGTGCCATAAATACGATTCCTGGGAATATTGTTTGGCGTTGGTTGTTACGAAATGCTTTTTTTGGGGTTACTCCAAGGCACTGTTCTTTGACTTAAAGATAAAATAATTCTGGCAAAGCACTAAAGAAGTTCCACTTTTTCCCTCATTAAGATTAGTGCTAATGGCATGCAGAACATTTCCCCTAAGGATACTCACATGAGCTCAAATGCTGAGTATAGTACTAATAATTGAACAATAACAAAAATGATGACTGTTTTCTACACATTTCTTAAAGTACAGATTGTCCCAAGGGATAATTAAACAAGCAAACAAAGATACACTGAAATAACTAGTTAAAAAACAAAGGCAGACCAACTTTTGCACATTGTTATTGTTATCTTTTTGTGGTTACTTTTGAAGTATGTTTGCAATAAAAAAAATATCTCTTTCCTCCTATGTAAAGGATACATATCCTTTGGAATATGTGAACAATTTGGCTTTAAAACTGAAATAGCGGTAGGCAAATGCAAGACTTACTGTATTTTGCACAGTAGTTGCTTTTGTTATTCTAATCGTATTACACTGGTTGAAAATTTAATTTAATTTAATAAAGGGAATTCCCATATACTTCAATTTAGTGCCTTACATTAAAATAAGACTCTTCCTTAATATAAATATCCTCTATCATGAAACATATGTGAATAAAGTGTGAAGATTATTATTTAGAGTTGAATTTTGTTTTTGGATATTCCATGCTTCTTTAGTTGGAAGTAAATCCTACCAAGATCAATAGAAACTTTGTTTTGTAGTAAGTATGCATATGATTTTACCTATATAGCCTTACATAAGTCTTCCATAATTCATCAAACACTATTATTATGCACCACGAAGTATAAGAAAAACATAGTCTAAAAGTTGATATAGGGAGAACAGCAGAGGGAAATTGCCAATATAATTGAGCAGGACATTGCTTTGTCTGTTTGAATTAGAGAAGAACATAAAAATGGGATTTTATCAAGGTTTCATGAAAAGGAGTCGCACAGCTGCTTTAATAAGCAACTCACATGATTAGAAAAGGAGAAAGAGCAGAAGACCTTTGAAAAGTCTTTTGTGGAGCTGAAGAAATAGAGATTTAGGCAAGGATATATTATGATAGAAGAGAAAAAGATGAGTGTCTTCTGAAAGTAAGCATTGTTACATCATGAAGTAGTTTATGGAAGGGTATACTATTTATAGGGAGAATGATAAATATCCCAGCCTGGATTAAGATCAGAGAATAGAGAAGAAATTATATAAATAGAAAAATTATCTTTTAAAGCTTTTGTGGTGACTGTGACAAACATGGCAGGTGAATCTGGGTCTTTTTAACAAAACAAAACAAATCAGGATACAAGTTGCTTACATTAAGAAACGCTCACTCTCCTGGTCACATGACCCAGAGCAGAGCTACTATAATGGGCTGGGGTGGGGGGGAATCCAGTCTGCTTTCCTTGCCCTGTTCTTTTTCAATCCAGCATAATATTGGAAATTGTGTGATCTGGATCAAGGCTACTTCTGATTCCATCCTTAGGAGAACTCCTTGAAAACTAAACAAAACAGAATCAAACTTTTTTGTGGGGGCAGGGGAAGCTGGCAGAAGAAAGATTGAGTATTATAAAAAGGAGCTGATTCTAGTTAGGGCCTACAGAGCAAGAGACACAGTTGGGCAGCAGGTTGGATTGTTGCCGGCTGCTCCACTCTAAGTTCTCCTCTCCTTAGTCATATGACCAGAAGACCCTACTCTGTTTTCCAGTGCACACATACCAAACACAAAGATGTAAGCAGAACAAAATATAAATGCTTCCTACCATGACTTCTCTAGCGGCATTGGAAAAAATTCTAGAATCGTACTCTGCATGTTCTCCCTATTTGTTTATATGTTAATCTTATATTTTAAAAGACAGATTGGGGGGGAGGGGGGAAGTTGGATAGTATAAAATGAACACATACTGATTCAATATATCTTAAAGGTATCTCCATTCTAAATCCTCATTGCTAAGGAATTGTACAAAAGCTGCCTTATAAACTACTCACTTTCCAGCAGTGAGATTCCTAAGTAATTTTTTTTTCTTGGAAACAACCCAAAACTAAAAGCAGGAAGATGTTGTTGGATGAAATAGTGAAGTGGGATAGGGATTTTTTTTTCCACCTTGGGGATTATTTGTGAAAGTAACGGATGTCCTTCCATTAAAACTACAATGTATTTAAAACATCCTTTTACCTGCTTAGCAAAACCACCTTTTGTCAAGGTCTTGGGTCATTTTAAATGTTATTCCAAGCTGCTTTTTGTGGAGGACTTCTGAAAGGCACGTATTTAATGTCAAACATTTATTGTGAGAAAGATAGTTAAAATAAATCTCATTTGTAATCTAGGGACTAATGTGCGTAGAATATGGACCATCTATTTTTCTTTTCATTACGGGAACAACTTGTAATGTTCATGCAACATCACTACCCATGAGCTGCACTGGTTTCCAGTAAGTGTATGTAATAAAAGGTGCTGGTTACTACTTTTAACGTTATGCAAGGCATAGGACTTGCTCTCAAAGTATTGGCCTTCATTTGTCATTTAAACATTGCTGTCTTATGGGACCTGGGAAGCATGCCTTTTCAGTGGCTGCTCTTAGGCTCTGAAACAATCCCCCTCCGCCCACACAATATATAACTGGCCCCAACCTTGCTGGCCCTTAAAAAGTGTTTCCCTCAGGAATTGGGGTCTAATTGAATAGAGCCTCCTATTTATTTTTATCGTATACTGACTGAGTCACATTGTTTGATTTTGGTGGATACATAAATGTTTGAAACAAACACATCCTGTTTTTCTATTTTTAATTCAATGCAGTCATGACATATAGCATTACTTATTATCCAATGAATCCCTCACATTTTAAATTGTGTCTTATGTATAGATTATATCTTTAGAAAAATGCAAGGGGAACTATCAATGAGCATCTATCTACAGAATATCAAGTTTCAGATAATTAAATGTGTATTTATAAAAACAGACTGAATAAACTGATTTTTGTTATATTGTTTTTTAAGTTCCTAAGCTAAGAACTGAAGACCAGCATTTTTTTTCAAGAACTAAAAATACATGCAGTAATTTATGTTGAGCATTTTTCCATAGATTAATTTTCCCCTTAATCTCATGATCTCTATGGTTGACAATCTTTCAGTCATGTTGATTTTATTTCCAAGATACTTTACTATATTAGCTTGGGTAGAGAGAAACAAACATTTGGATAGTATGCTTTTCCAAGAATCACTGCAGTAAAGGCTTTAAAATATAATAATTGCAACTAAAATGGTCATATGCATAATCTAAAAAGAATCTCCAATGCATAACCTAAAAAAGTTTGCATCAGTCAAAAAGTGATTAAAAGCTGACATCCCTAAAATATCACTTAAGCTCTTTTACTGTGAATCCCTACAGGATAATATATTTTACATATTTCCATGTCAACTAGGTCTTCAAGAATATGTGGAAGCTGTTTCATTTCAGTATTTTATCAAAACCCGGTCATTAATTAGCTTAGAGGACATCAATAAACAACTGATATTTACAGAAGATAATAAAGAAGAAGAAAGGAAGGTACGATCATTTCTAAATGTATATTATAAAGAATTGATATAGAGGGTGGACAATATGCCAATAATGTGATCGTGAAGTCTCCTTGTGTTCTCACTTCCTGCAAGGCTTCTTTTGTCTCCCTTTTTCAGAGGTGGTTTGAAAATCTTCACTTTTTTCATTTGGGGTCAGGGAAAAATGAAAGTTTGCATTTCTGTTATCAAAAACATCTTTTTATTTTGTCACTATTACTCCTAGCATAACCTTGGGCTGTTTTCCTTTAAAATACGACTGAGAAATAGAAGAATAGCAGCATTGGGAATACATTAGGAGTGTGCAGCTGATATTGTTGTCCGATGACATATAGAATAAAGAAAAAGTTTCTTCAGGGGAATGTCTGAAGTATTGGAAGCCTGACCTGCAAGAATTTCTTTTTCTCAATTTAATTCTTTTTTTTTCATTTGAAGGTTGGAATTATTTTTCCATTTACAAAATTGGCTTTAAAAAAAGCTTATAAGTCTAGGGATACTATATCTGGACTCCAAAATTACAGGAAGCTTTAATTCTTGTCTGCCATCCCATCGTACTCTGGCTTTCCTCATCAGCCCTTATATGGACTCTCTAGCTTCCCATAGCTCATGGCTTTCCACTAAGCAGCAGCCATGGAGTGCTAGGCTAGCCAGTAGCTGCTTGTCCTTTCCTCTGTTCAAAATGAGTACTATTCTTCCATTAATTGTAGGTCTTGGCAGAAGGAGTTTTTAGCTTCTCATTTCTGTTCTAAAGGGTTTTTTAGCCCTTCACATTTGAGATTTCTAGTCAATCAGATCTTGCTGCTTAAAAACTGCAAATATCTATTCCAATGTTTCTCAACCTTAGCCTTGTCCTCTATTGGCTCATGTAAACTGCTGCCATGAAATTGACAAATTGTTGAACTTGCATGTACCTAAGTGTCTGCCAGAGTGATCAGTTTCTTGAGATATGGAAATCTCACCCTCAGTTGATCCTTGGATAAAGAGTGCATCTTGAGGATCTTGATAAATTTTATGGGTCTTTGTTGATTAACGAATTAGTTTTTTAGTTCAGTTCATTAAACTGTGAAAGCAAACAGCAATATATATTAGTTTATTACACAGTGATGATGATAAATATATAGTGGTGGCAAAATACTGTTTTCAAAATAGAAATAGTTCAAAGTAGAAATAGAAGATACACACACACATACACACACACAGCTTCTCTTATTTAGAGACTGGCATCTTGCCAACTGAAGAGTTAATGCATATGAAGTTTCTATAAAAATTACTGCAATAATTCTTTCCTAGCTGAACTCCTATTTCTTACTGCTTAGCTAGCCATAATGTAAGACTTACCTGGTGTGGAGATGATTTTTCACACCATGTAATTGTTGATGGCAAAGGAAATTTACTGTGTAAAAAGATATTAATTTGCTATTAATATTATGCCACCCAAAATAGAGTTCACTTGGGACCAATGTAAAAGAGATGAAAATTACAAGTTTTCCAGAAGGGAAGTCATCCATTAAAAAGTTCCAAAGCAAGGCCATCTTCTTTCTAAATTGTTTTTCTTAATTTCCTGAACTGTTTTACAAATTGAACTTTCTCTCTGTGATAAACTGTTTTGTATTCTGTTGTATTACTAGCCATCTTCAGATTCTCCTAATAAGGAAAACAACACCTGGAACATAAAAGTGACACCTGTGGATTATCTTCTGGGAGTGGCTGATCTAACTGGAGAATTGATGCGGATGTGTATTAATAGTGTTGGCAACGGTGATATAGATACTCCATTTGAGCTGAGTCAGTTCCTATGTCAGATTTATGATGGCTTTTCTTACATTGGTAACACTGGACCATATGAAGTTTCTAAGAAGCTCTATACTTTGAAACAGAGCTTAGCTAAAGTGGAGAATGCCTGTTATACACTGAAAGTCAGGGGTTCTGAGATACCAAAGCATATGCTAGCTGATGTGTTCTCCAGTAAAACAGAAATCATTGACCAAGAGGATGGGCTTTCTTAAGCATACTGGGAACCTCACAACACACAAGATCAAGAACTACAGAATCAGAGCAAAGCCAAGCCCTGAATTTGCTTATCAGAAATCTTAGCCATAATTCATGTTTGCTGAATAGCTGAAGTAGAATATGTTGTATTCTAAAACAGTTATTGTGTAATGATTTAACATGCTCCCCCACCACCAAGCTTATTGCCCAGTGAAAATGTTGATTTTATAGAAGGGACCACTTCTTATATTCTCTACTTTAGTATTGTGTACAAACTGCAGGTTACCTTAAACCAGGTACCAGTGACGGACCATAGTCCATAATATACATGCAATATGATAACAATTTGCTTTGTTTCATTGTTGCTATTATTTAAGTGGTTAAAATCTTTGACTGTTCAGAATGTTCTGGTGTTAAAATTTACATGTTTGTTTTTAAATGACTGAACACAAAGTTAATTGAATGGGAAAGAATCTAGGAAAAGCTAACAAGTTTAGCTTATATTTTTCTTTGGATACTTTCATAGTATACCTTTTTATGTATCTTAATGTTGACTTTTTATAGGTAAGTTAATACTAACACCTTGCAAAATAAGCCAAGCGAAAGCAGATATCTTGTAAAGACTTTTAGCATAAATAGAATCAGTGGGTATATCCAGTTAAAGTATACCCTGTGGAAGGATTTGGAAGATAATGCTCAAGAAAATAAATAAGAAAAAATATTTGAAATATGGTTTAAAGCTGAAATTGACAGAATTTGTAAACTATGTATCTGTCCTATGTATGTTCTTCAAAGGATTATGATATTGTTTTGTGTATTTAGTAAATCACTTGCTTCAGATTCTCGATTAGCCACTCCAGCTTAGACTTTAACTTCCTTTCTGTGAACAGAATAGAATTAAATTTATAGAACAGGCTTTCTTGCTTCCCTTTTCTCTGTGTAGCCCTATATCTCTTGTAAATCTGTTCCTGAGAACAGGGAACTCTTGAGCATGGTGTGGAATAAATTATAAAAGGCCTGGTTGGTAGAAATTACTTGTACGAATGTAAGAATTCAGGATCCAAGTCATTGTGTTCTGTGGGAAATGTAAACATAAAAGTAGGTGAGGATCCAGGCTCTCCACTATACACAAACACATTGAATTTCTTACCACAGTTCTTCCATGTTTTTATATTGCTGATATTTAGCATGGTCTATTTTCAGATACATGATATAGTACAGCAGTATTTTGCCACCTTTTTAAGAATCACCAGATTTCTCATATGATAAAAATTTAGAAAGCAGTCTTTTCCTCCCATTATAATGCTTAACAATGTTTCTACATTTTATATAATAAAGGCATCTTGTAAAAGTATTAATTATTTGGCATTTGTTTTTTTCTGACAAGATATTTTTTTCTTATCATACTTTAATGAAAGGAAACTATTTCTTCCGTGACACTTTTCAGTAAGCCACATAGTAAACTTGTATGTAATTAATTTTTTTGCACAAAAATTAAAATTTCTAATTGTAATATTGCTCTAAATGATCATAATTTTGGGTCAGCTTGCTTTCAAGATGAAAGAGGTATTTGCAGTTCATTGCTTGTTGAGTTTGCAATACATTATTTGGAGAGATCAAAAGAAAAACTTCCGTTCGATTTTTAATGGGTCAGAGGCATCCATGGTTCCTTCTTTAGCACTTACAAGATTCCCTGCTGAAGTTTTACCCCATCCCCAAAGGGATGGTGGCAGTGACACATTGCAAACAAAATGTCGGAACTTAGTATCTTTACAGAAATGCCTCTGTATGGCCTCTCATAGATCCCATAAGCAATATCAGAAATGAAAATGAGGGTAGCTGCAGTCAGGTGCTTTGTTTTGAAATCTGCCATTTATCAGAAAAAAGACCAATAGTGTGCTGTGGAGAAAAATGCTGTTTTGGGGTCTAAAGGGTATAATGATCAATCCCTTTGTCAATTTGTTTTCTGGAAAACGTGTTTTGTGTTTTGATACATCTACTGTACTCAAACTTCCAAATTGCTCGCTGACTCAAAAGGTTGTTCTACTCAAGTATTAGATTATCTGAAATACATTTACCTAGGCATAATTAACCATTGATTTCCTGAATATGAAGTTATCTAGATGTGTTGCATTAAAAACTGATCAGTCACAGCTAACATGGCTAAAAACATGCCGGATTGATAGGTACTACAATGTTCTGTGTAGGAGCCATCAGACTGAGATTGATAGTCTAAAACCTATGTAGAAATTGGGAAATTCAAATTGTTATCTGAAATGATGAGCAAACATTCTTTATGGAACGTGGTCTTTGGAAAAAGAAAGACAATTATGTAGAATTACCTGCCTATGGAGATTCTCAGTCATCCAGGTCGTGGTTGATCCTTTTGTTTTTCAAAAGGCAATTGGATTTTGTTTTTCCTTGAATATTTTTTGCTTCTCATCCTAGAAGCTGCTTCAGTTCTGACTGAAGAAGAACTGAAGAAGCTTTGTGGATGAAAAGTGAAACATCTTCCAGGAAAAAACGAAAGTCCAGATGCCTTTTGAAGGATATAGGATTATCTGAAAAATTGGTTCCATATATATTACTTATGTTTGATTATTGCCTGCATAATTGTATAATATTCTTGGTCCTCTCCATTCAATCTTTTCAGGAGTTTCCATAATACATGTTGATCACTATTAGTAATAGCTATGGAAAAGCATCAAGCTTTCCTAGAAATACACCTGTGACATATGCCTGCATCTGAGGTCAAAATAATAGTTGAAAGTAAGTCTTTAAAAATAATTTTTGAAGTTCTTAATAAACATATAAAAAGCTGTCAAACTAAACAAGAAGAAAATAGAACAATAAAAATGCAGAAGATGCAGGAAAAAGATACCAGAAAAAAAGATAACAAAAGTAATGATACGGTGCTACAAACTTTCACACCGACCATAACAGTACCTTTTCACCCTTTTTTGAAGTTACAAATAATAAAACCCCCTCTCTATAGCTTTTTATCAATACACAATCCAAAAATCAGTTTTTCGGTCCTAATTCAGCAAAAGGTTCCTTAGGAGTTACTATGAATGTCAAACAAATGTTTTATCCCTGGTCAATTAGTCTGACTTCTTATTCCTCTTTGCATAATCTTGACATTTAAGCCATTCCAATGGCATCGCAAGATTTCATCTTTCATTACTCTTTGGTATTTACAAGAAGTCTTCAGTGCTTCCACCAACCTACTTTGTAAATCCCATAAAGAGGCATACAAGATTTCTTTTTTATTCTTTTTTTCCACCAATTTAACTTTATTAGTTTATTGAAGTATAAAATACAAAGAAAAAAACATGAAAAATTCAGAGAGGAAGGGGAAAGGAGTATAGTGTAACAACAGAAGAAAAAGAAAAAGGCACCAACTTCCGATTCTCTTTGGCATAGTTGAAGGTAACATTACAACCACAACCTTTTGCTTTTACACAACAGTATCTACAAGCCATGTCTATAACAAGCCTGTCAAATTTACAAAAACAGAATCAAGTTTTAACTTTTACCTGTCAAAGATTGATTCGCAACTGGCTGACAAACTGTACTCAACGAGTAGTCCTTAATGGGTCTAAGTCTACATGGAGAGAAGTAAGCAGTGGGGTGCCACAAGGTTCCATCTTAGGCCCAGTACTCTTCAATATCTTCATAAACAACTTAGATGAGGGAATAGAAGGAGAACTCACCAAATTTGCAGATGATACTAAGCTGGGAGGAATAGCTAACAGTGTAGAACAGTGATGGCTAGCCTTTTTCCCATCACATGCCAGGAACAGTGTGAGTATGTGTGTGGTCACACATGTGCGTGCCCAAACCCATAATTCTATGCGCCCTGCCCCCGTGCATGCATGCATGACACCACCACCCCGTTCCTGGCACGTGATGGCACAGTAGGCCCGTTTTTTGCTCTCTCCAGTCTCCAGAGCCTTTCTAGGAGTCTGGGGAGGGCAAAATGGCCTTCCCCACCCCCCCGGAGGCCCTCTGGAGGCTGAAAAAGGCCCGTTTGCCAACTTCCACTGGATCTGTTCACTTACCCACTACCTAGTCATAGATGAACATGGATTCTGCTTTCATCAGCCTTTGATCAAGCTCAACAGCAACCTTACATTTAAGATCCTTGAAAGGGCACATCCAGAAAAGAGTAAAAACATGTTTTTACTAAATGTATGTATTGATTTTATATTTTATTTCATGTATCAAATTTAGAGACTGCCCATCTTATTTATAGAATGACAATTTGCTAGATTTTATTTTATACTTACATGGCCAGTCAGTGTGGAATTTGTGTCTTTAAACTGGTTGGCTGCAATAAATGGTCTAAATGGAGCTCATAATACTTTTTAAAAGGATGATTTGCAAAGGAAAAATGGCACAAGAGCTTTCCAGCTACATTAAACAAAAATAATGAAAGAGAAGTAAGATCCAGTCCTGATCACCACAGTCTCATTTATTTGGCCCTCCCTAGAAATATATATGTTCTAGAAATTTAAAATGCCTTTCAAATTTACATGATTGAGAATTTGGAAAAATGATACTGAAATCACAAAACAATAAGTGGCAAAATGCCTATTTCTTAGCCTGCTTAAACCTGGGCTTGATCATATTGGCTTGGTTTTCGGCCAAAATCCAAGCATTGTTTAAACAGATGTTCCTTTGCACTATAAAATTCTATATTATTGGGAGCTGTTTCCTTTTAAGGAAACCAGTTGCTTTGAGCTTCAAGAACATTTTTATTTTGGAAGTTGTGAGTTGAATGAAGCACTAGATCCTTTATAATCAGTGCAACTATAATCAGCTAAAACCCAAGCAACATATCTCTTGTACAGCAACTACTGAAATTTAGAGGTTCTTTCTGAAAGTTATACAGGTTACCTGGAATTTCATATCTATAAACAGAAGATGAAAAACAAAATCTGAGAAATGACAAGTGTTCCCAAATTATATAATTATTATATTAGGATATTAGAAAATATTAGAAAATATTTCCAGACCCACTCCAGTCACTTTTGACTGTTTCTACATTTTACTAGTGGAACCTAGGAGATAGCTCCAAATATGGATAAATCATACTTGCTTTCTATAGGCTATTTCCTATATGGATCATGGCAACCTCCAGAGATCAACAAATCTCTGATTTTTTTTTGTAAAAAAAATGACCTGTTCTTGCTTTTAAAATTCTGCAGCTTTTTTGCAGACAGAAATCACAGTATTGTGCTTTTAAAGGTACTGTGAGGGTTCCTAATACAGTCCAATAGTGACATCTTGTGGACAGTATTGTTTATCACTTCAAACTATTCTTATTTCAGCCTGCCTGGGATTTTATTTTATGTTTTTGAAAGATTTCAGTAAAAGTGCCAACTCCAATAATCAATTAAACAATCAATTATTGTTCAACAGTCCCAAACAAATTATAGGTAGTTGTTGTTTAATGATTGCCTTGTTTACCAACAGTTTGCAGTTACAATGGTGCTGAAAAAGTAACTGCGATCAACAGGGGTGAAATGCTCCCGGTTCGGACCAGATCGCCCGATCCCATAGCAATGGCAGCTGGTGGTTTGGAGAACTGGTAGCAAAAATCCCTGGCCCCCATGCCCAGCGGAGCTGCGCAATCTTTTTTTTTTTTACTTTTAAAAGCATTTTTTTCTACAACCTCTTTGGCTGAAAAAATGCTTTTAAAAGTAAAAAAAACAAGCCTCTAATGATCGTGTGGCTCAGCTGGCATCGTCAGAGGCTTTTAAAAGCATTTTTTCTACTACGTCCTCAGTCGAAGAGGCTGTAGAAAAAAAATGCTTTTAAAAGCCTCTGACGATCCCAGCTGAGTTGCCTGATCGTCAGAGGCTTTTAAAAGCTTTTTTGTTGCAACCGAAGAGGTTGTAGAAAAAATGCTTTTAAAAGTAAAAAAAAAAGTTGGCCACACCCACCCAGTCACATTACTCCCCCCACAAAGCCACACCCACAGAACCTGTAGTAACAAATTTTACATTTCACCACTGGCGATCAATCCTCGCATTTACAACCTTTATAGATCTGTAAAGCAAAGAAAAAAGATCAAAAATATAGTTGTGGTTCCATTTAGTAACCACTTTGCTTAATGATTGAATTGCAATCCCAATGTTAGTTGCTAAATGGGAACAATGTTATTACCTTATTTATGGTAAAGTTTTCCATACTTTACCATATGGAAAATGGACTTTTCCATTTAATGCTGAAGAAAAATTGCCATGGACAATTCCTTCAAGCTACCACTTCCCTCTCATTTATGCAATGCAACTATAAAACCCTGCCTACAAACCTACAAAATTTATTATTTGTTCATGATATTTCTGTACCATAGAAAATATCCATAAGCTATTAAAGCTACACATTCCAGTCAAATATGCCCAAATATATTGTATATTTCATATAAGAAATTTAAGCTTTCTGATACATCAGTTTTTTGATGCATGAGATATATTAGTATTTTGATGGAGTTCATCCAGGGAGGAAAAGGAGACTATTTCCGGAAGCATCAGAAGTTCAAAAAGATTTACAATCCTGCACAGTCTTGGTTGCTTCAGCTGCTACAACTTATTTTGGGCCCCACTACTAATGTACCATCTGTAACCCTTGATCTTTCAGCAGATTTGTTGGGGAGTTGGTATAGTATCTTTGACCAGATTTAAGCCCCTTCTGATCTAAGATTGATGCACTGAAGCATCATATACAATATGGCTAATAATGTCTCAGCATGCTATATGCTACATAACCAGGGGTGGGTGGCAGGGAAATCTTCAATTAGAGAGTACAGTCTATGATTTTGTAGTATGCCATAATAGACTGTGTGAATCTGAAGCCTGTGTGACCCCAGACAATGACAATGTGCTTAACAAATCATGGCTTTGTATGATGTGTGAACTTAGCTCACATGACAGTGAGCTTTTCATTTCTTCTTCATTTTGCTTTCCTCCTGCAGACAATCTATTGTTAGCAATTAATAATTGCAAATGAACACTACTGATATATAAACCAGGTGAGATCATTACAGCAATCTTACCCAGTCATTAGAAAACAATGTCCTAGTAAGAAACTATCTATTGGCCACAATAGAATAAAATACTTCCAGCTTCTGCTGTCTGCAGAATGAAGGCACCGTTTGGTTTCTAGCTAGCATTTGCAATGGGCATCTACAGGTCTGTTCCTCAGCAGGCTGTTGATCCAACTTGAGCATCTGATCAGCGGAGAACAGACTGGCGGTTTCCGGCTGCTAATGGCAACGGGAAGTCAGCAAGCTTGAGCTGTATTGCTGAGGAAGATGAGGAAGAGCCTTGCCCATCTCAGCAATTCTACTCTAAATCCAGGGTTTCCTGCAACAGGAAACCAGCCATCTGGAAGTAGACTCACCAGAGGATTGGTGATTGGCTATATAGGTTTTAGTTACTAAAACCAGTATTATTTGCCTAACCTTTTTCATTGGTGGAACTTATGTAACATGTGATCCTCAGAAACCCTTCTTCTGTTCAGCTCCATTGATTTCTCCCTCCTTCTAATTTCTTCCCCTTTTGATGCTTTCTGCATACCAACTTTGTTTCGAAATATCCTCTAATTTGCTAAGTTGCTGGTATCCTTAAGATTTATATTGACTGTTTCCATATGACTATCATTAAGTGTTGTACCTTATGATTCTTGACGAATGTATCTTTTCTTTTATGTACACTGAGAGCCTATGCACGAAGACAAATTCCTTGTGTGTCCAATCATACTTGGCCAATAAAGAATTCTATTCTATTCTATTCTATTCTATTCTATTCTATTCT
>JANHZT010005760.1:63115-73502 GCA_032468215.1 Stegonotus admiraltiensis | reverse complement strand
CCAGAGCTGAGCTCGCGTGCCCACCGATATGGCTCCGCGTGCCACCTGTGGCACCCGTGCCATAGGTTCGCCATCATAGGTATAGTACTTTACTTTGCACTTAATATATACACATGAAATAGGTCTTCCAATAGGAATCAGTACATGAAGCACAAATACATGGAGCGAAGACTTTCAGGATTTCTAGGGCTCATGATCAAAAGGACTCTTTCCTACAGAAGCTCAATAGGATTCATGCATTCATAAAGCCTGTGGACTTCATTAACTGTTCAGCTTGAAGAGGAAAAAAATAAGTGGCTTCCAACTCACATACTGAATTTACCAGTAATTTTAACATCTGAAAAACATACTTACTAAAGAATAAGACCTACAGAACATATTTAACCTTACTTTTGAAAAGGCAATCAAAACAATGCTGAGAGAGGATAAGTTGGCTACTAGCACTGATGACACATGAAGGGACTTACAAAAACTCAAAGATGCAGTCATCATAAAATTATACCCATCAGAATACAAAGAATCGGAAGTGTGTGAACAATTGAACAATAACAAATACAAATAAAATAATGCTGCATATGAATAAGACAAGCATATATTTTGGAAACATATTTATCATCATATGTTTACCTCATCTTTTATATTATCATATCATCATATAATCAGCATTAATTGCAGTTCTAGCCAAGTACACATTTGGTGGCAGATTTGGACTTGCTGACACATGCCATGTACTGACTGCTTATTACTCATTTCACCTTCCTACATCCCCTTTAGAACAAGTTGTGTTTCTCAATGTTAGCAATTTGAAGATGTGTGGATTTCAACTCCCAGAATTCCTCAGCCAGTATGGCTGGCTGGGGAATTTCATCTACAAACTGCCAAAGGTGAAAAAAACATTGCTTTAGAGCAGGGGTGTCAAACTCATGTCATCATGGTGCCGTCATGTGATGTATCAGGACTTCCCCCCCCCTTTGCTAAAAGGGGTGTGGGTGTGGCCAGTGCATGACGCATCCAGCCCTTGGGCCAGGAGTTTGACAGCCCTGCCTTAGAGTGACTACAGTAGAGTCACCAACTGTTCGTTCTGCAACCTCTTTTCAGCAGCGTATTTACTGTATGTAGGAAAATGAAGTAAGGAGTGTGTTTTGGCAATAATGCTAAACCTGTATTTTCTAAAGACATAACTCTCAACATGACAAGTTAAATCAGTCTCATTCCTGGAGGAATAGCAATGAATCACAGCAGAATGTTATTTTCAGGTGTACCGAACACTTTCTGTTAAGTCTTCTCTCAGCATATGCAGCTCACATAAAGGGACAAATGCTGAATTCAAAAGAACAGTACAATGACACCTTGAGACCCACTTCTGATGCCATGCAGCTTTTCTCAGCTTAACAGTCCTTATTTTCTAATTGCAACATCTGAGACAGGAAAAAACTTTAGTATGTAAACTGAGTTACAAACTGCTTCTAAGTACATGCTCAGCCCAAGAATTCTAACAAGATCCTAACTTAAAATATCTCTCATAAAAACACTCACCCCTGATTTTTCTCATGGTTTTTTCTCCTAAGCAACCTGATTTAAAGAAAAGATGCTTTTCATCTTTTGCTGTTATACACTTGGTGGACAGAAACTTTTATATATACATTATCCAGAGATCTATCATGTGCTTGCCCTTAAAGGATGTTTAACTGTGTTAATTGCTTTGGACATTCAATTGCATGACAAAATAGTTACTTCCCTGGACCAAAGAGATTTTGATATAACTAATGCTGAAGGCTCAGCTTGGTTTCATGGATATATTTCAGTCTTCATCAAGTGGAAAAGACCAAGTCCACACATAAAAATTCAATTAAGCTGATTTATTGCTAAAAGCCTATCACAGGAATCTTCTTAACTAATGGCCTGCACCTGGTGAGAGTTAGGTAAGAAGTAATGGGTACTCAAAGAGTGGGAGTATCTTAGTTCACTTGTGGCTATGTAGGGATTCTAGGCTGATCTCACTTTTCATTCCACCCCCAGGTTCTGCCGTTCCTTCTCCTAAAGTCTCACATGAATCCCAGTTCACAGGAAGATGCTACTGATTCCTCATGTTGGACTAGTCTTTAATTAAGTAACTCAAAAAGTGTTGTGCAAAATTGACTTGTCTGATTGCAACAAAACCGACTTCTCTTACTAGGGAAAAGACAATACCTCTACCAGGGCCAACTGATATAGATTGCTAATATAACCAACACTGAAGGATGGTTTGTACTACTAATTTTATACTCAGCATATAAATCATTCCCAAAAGCTAAGATTTTTTTTTAAAGTGGAAGTGATACTCGGGTGGAGCCTGGAGCCTGTAACTCTGACCATATTTACTTTGGGGTAATCTCCATCCAATTTCATAGAACTACCCTTCTGAGTAAATACAATTTATACTGAATTGCAAGTATTACATTCTGCTCTATCTGAAGATGCAATTGATTCTCCTCCCACCGAGATGGGCAATGTTGCATCACTGCTAAATTATCTCTCTGGAGTATTATGCTTTCAACGGATTCCATATTAAGATGTAAATAAATGCACATAAATTACATATTTTAGTCTGCAAATCCCCTCCCATCTCACTTCCTGGGAACCTGAAATCTAGCCACAGATGACATGTGCTGAACACAAAGAAAACACACATGTCTAACTTTACAGCAGTTTCGTAACAAGAGTGTCATAATTATGGGAGGCAATCATTTCTTTTTTTTTTAAATTAGTAGCACAAATCCATATTAAACTCAGTGACCAACATAGTGCTTTCTTCTGTGAGAAGGGATCAGAGCTCTTGGCTCACTACCAATCTCTGCAATTATTAGCACCCTAGTAGGTCTTAACGCCAAGCTTGATTGAACAAAGTACTCATGCTTCAGTGAGCTTATTTAGAACATCAGCACAGAAACTAACAGCAGGTTCCACAAGCAACAACTGACAGGCTAATGATGAGCATCTTCTCTTTTTTAGGGTCATAACATTTCTTTGTCAGAGAATCCTCTGGTGGGGCGATGCAGGGCTCTGAGTGAATCCTCTCTTTTCCTGCTCATGCAGAAGAAAAACTAAAGCAGAGAATGCAAGATGGGTGGGAACCAACATGGTTAATTACAAGAGCTTCCCCCTATATAGGGCTGTTAAGGACACTGAGATTTCATCTTGGGGGACATCTGGCAATCCTTTGCTGTACCTGCCCAGGAATAACTTAATGCATTGTAAGAGTTAAGCAACTCATGACTTATTTATTTCCTACGTCTGTAATTCTGGCTCAAAGCCAGATTCTATCTCACAACAAATCTTAAATCTCTAATTTGTGAGTTTTACTCAGGGGTACCTTTACCAATGTTGTGTCTAGTGTGAAGAATGGAACAATTTCATTTCAATCCAGTACTAGCAATATGATTTGTGGCTTTGCAAACAGAAATTTCAGTAATCATAGTGCATATCCTTTGGTGTTAACGTAAGAAAATTCTTGTGAGAAAAACCAACAGCTGAAATAGTCCAATATCTTGCTTTAACAGTTCACAGGACAAAAGACAAATGGGGTTCCCCCCCCATTTTCTCATTTCTGAGAAACTTCTCAGGAACTTGCTATATCTGTATCTCTCTCTCTCTGCCTCTTTCATCTCTCTCTCTGTCTCTATTTCTATCACTCTGTCTCCAGACTCCAGATTTGAGCAATTGATTCTTGCTCTTCTGTTCCTTGCCATATTTTGGTAGATGTTCCATAAATTCCTATATCTTTCAAACATGGTAATGATGTACAGGATTTCAGTAGATTCCTTCCATCTTTATTTGATCTTATCTGGACCTGTTCCACTGACATCCTTTTGCATATACTTTCAAGATTGGAAACTTCTTGTGAATCAGAATATCTTGTTAAAAACTGTTGTATTTACAGATACCTTCTTCTCTGCTTGGCAATTTCCACTCTTGGTCTGACCTCCAGTTTAGTTTATTCTTTTTCTTGATTTCGGAAGTCTGTTTTCCCATTCATCCTTAACAACCTATTTGATTTAATTGCAGAATTGTTGCTTCTCTATCAACCACCCTCCCTGAAAATAGTGGGTAAAAATTGTATTGGGGAAACTGGTTTGCTTTATTCTATTTTAGTGTGACTTGAAACTTGCACATGAGCTGTTCATGTGTTGTCCACAGTTGGCTCATGGATGTGTCTTTGCTGTTATAATTGAGTTCTTCTCTCTCTTTGTACCAATAATTTTATTTCTGGGGGTACTATGTCATGCTCTCTATGTATATAGACATTATTTTGGTTGTTTGAAGAAAAGAAAAAGACCACTGGATTGACAGAAATGGATAACTTGTTCTCCTACTTCATTTCTATTTTTAGGACACAATCTAGCTATCTTTTCTTCCGTGCCATTTATAAGGTTGGCATTCCAGACTCAATTATATACAGCATATTTTGCTTCCATATTCTGTCAATTTCAAACTGAACTTGACTGTAAAACCCACCAGCCTCCTTTTCTTGTACATCAGTGCTTGCAGCATACATTTTGATAACCATTATATTAAAACATTGCCTGCAAAGCCTAATCAATATTATTGGGTAATTGACTACACTGAACTCAAGCACAGTCTCTGTTGTATCTTTTCTGACTCGACTCTACCTTCTTTGTTTTTTATGTCCTGAGTAACAAACAATATATCTTCTGACTGGCAGTGTTCAGTTCCAGTCCATTTCAATTTGCTGACCCCTAAGGTGTGAATGTCATTTAATCTTTCCTCATGAGAAAAAATGAGTTTTCTTGTGTTCTTACAACACTCCAATTCCCACTGTAATTCTGTCTTGGATTTTCTTTTCTTGAATGGTAACATTAAAAAATAGAAGTCCCAAAGACTTTAATGTCATCAACCCCTTTAGTACTCTGAAAGACCCTCAACTGTCCCTCAGAAGCATGTTGAGTGTCATGTGATCTGATATGCTGGGAACCGCCCATCATCTGGCACTTTACCATCCATCATTTAATGTTCTCTATCCATGTGGTTTTCCTGGAAAAATATTCTTCTCCCACATAGCATGAAATGGTGTCTTTGTCATTGTCCCTAAAGTGATAATCTACCTCTAGCATCTTCCTACACTGCGGTTATTCAATATTGGTGTCCGATTACTTGAATTGATCAACCTAGAAGCTGTTCCTCCTCCAGATGACCCTGTTGGTAGTATATACTGTTAGCATAAACTTCAGTGTTTTTTTAACTTATCTCTCTTAAAAACACCCCTGCTTTCATCATGATAAGTCAGCATATCAGGAATTGTGGCAGATGCAAGGGAGGAACACCACTAGTATCCAAGTAGTAATATTGGCTCCTTGCTTATGCATTTTAACAAGATGTTTGATGTGATGTATGTAAGTACTAAGTAATATGGCCTTTCATACTTTAGAGCTGATTCCTTTATTTATTCTTTTGCCATGTATTATAAATATAACTATTGGTTCCAAATTGAGGTGGGGGTGCATACCAATCCATGTTAATAGAGAGTTCACAATAGCTCAGGAGAGTTTAGTTACACAGAATGTATACCTAGATTATAGTTTTGATTTACAGTTTTGGTTTTTGCATTTGGTTGATTGGCACAAAAATGACTTTTTAGTTGCTTTGAATGAGTATTACTATTCAGTTCTCTGCTTCCATTAAAAACATAGCACAAAATGACAAATCCTGTTTATTGCATAACAAAGGCCGCATTGGCTATCTGGTTTCCTAGATTGTAGGCATTGCTTGACAAGAACTACCTATCTGACATAATAAAAAATTGGTACTTGCAGCATGTTTAATATTACCCTAGCCTGTCTCCTATTTATATAGAAGAATACAAAGGATTGGCTCAAAATAGCAGGAAGCCAACAAGGAAGTTGAAAACCTGAAAATATCAACAGATGGGAATGAGATCATAGTTTCTAGGAAGACTGAACTGACCTTTATTTTTAAAAATGTTCTGAAAGCAGCATTTAAAATATTCTGAGTTGTGGGGAAGCTAAATAATGCAATAAAATAAAATAATGTTTTCCACATTTGATCTATTTGCAAGAAATTCTGCTTTTAATTCCCTGACTGTAAACATCCCTCTAAATTGAGCAGAGGATGGATTTTAAAAGTTCTCTGCAGACATTTAATCAGCTCTTTGCCAAGCAACTGAGTGTCCTTTTCCTAGAATCTCACTGGGTGGTTAGGAAGGTGGAGGATGAAAGAGAAGAATGTGGAAAAAAAGGCGAGAAAGAGAAAGAGGGAGGCCAAGCCAATCTTGCCATCCTAAGCTTCGTCATATCCATTGCTATTATGAAGCTATTGATAGATGTTTCCAGAGAAAGATGATCTATAACCAGGGGGTGTCCCAGCTGATTGGGAGGAAATGGGGATTTTACAGTAACCTTCCCGTGGAGTGGTGAGGGAATGGAGATTTTCAGTATCCTGCCCCTGCCACGCCCACCAAGCCACACCCACAGAACCGGTAGTAAAAAAAAATGAAATTCACCACTGAGCTAAGCCTTGGTATAATATCAAACTACAAACATTGCAGTGCATCAATTCCTTGAAAAATGCATTAATTCCTTCTCAAGGCATAGTATTGTGTTCAGTGACTGAAAAAAATAATGTTTCACAGATGACTAATATGTTGTGATTCATGAAATAGCATAACAAGGACAATTGTAGGGATATCAGTGCATATGGGAGAACCAGCTACAAAGATATCTGAATAGAAAAACATAGTACACTTGAAACAGTCAAAATAAGACAGTGTTGAGTACATGAATATCCATCCATGTACTTCCACTGTATTAGGAACATTAACATTCAACAGAAGTCAGCTAGAAGCCATAAGAATAAATTTATTATTCTAAATGATATTTTTACATATATTGAAAATAGGATAGGTAAAGGTTCCCCTCGCACATATGTGCTAGTTGTCCCTGGCTCTAGAGGGTGGTGCTCATTTCTGTTTCAAAGCTGAAGAGCCAGCGCTGTCCGAAGACGTCTCCATGGTCATGTGGTCAGCATGACTAAATGCCAAAGGTGCACGGAACGCTGTTACCTTCCCACCAAAGGTGGTCCCTATTTTTCTACTTGCATTATTTACATGCTTTCAAACTGCTAGGTTGGCAGAAGCTGAGACAAGTGACGGGAGTTCACCCCATTACGTGGCACTAGGGACTCGAACCGCTAAACTGCCGACCTTTTGATCGACAAGCTCAGTGTCTTAGCCACTCAGCCACCACAAAAATAGGATAATTTCACTGAAAACATCCAGGTCCCAAATTCTTATAATTCTTCCTAATGATTCAAAAGATTGGAAATAATAAGCAGCAAATAATAATCCAATGGTTAATACCGGTAGCCCTTGAATTACAACTGTTTAGTGACCATTCAAAATTACAACAGCACTGAAAAAAGTGACTTATGAGCAATTTTCAAACTTATGAGTATTGCAGCATCCCCATGGTCATGTGATCAAAATTCAGATGCTTGGCAACTGGTTCATATTTACAACAGTTGCAGTGTCCCCGGGTCATGTGATCATCTTTTGTGACCTTCTGACAAACAAACTCAAAGGGGAAGCCAGATTCATTTAACAACCTTTCTACTAATTTAACAACTGCAGTGATCCACTTAACAACTGTGGCAAGAGAGGTCATAAAATGGAGCAAAACTCACTTAACAACTGTCTCGCTTAATAACAGAAATGATGGGCTCACTCGTGGTCGTAAGTCAAGAACCATCTGAATATCATTTTCCATGAGGTTCACAGTCCTAAAGTATTATTAGAAATATTATTTGGGCAAGGAATTTAATTAAAGAAAAACTCCCCAAAGTAAATTTCAGTTAAAATTCAGACACCTTTCCCAACGTTTGTAACAATGTATGCATACACATACAGAAGATTGAAAATCACGCAGATACCTGTAATAGATAATTCTTATGAAAGTGAAAACTAAAATTATCTCAAAATGTTCTCTCTCCCCCTCCCTTAACTATTGGAAAGAAGAGCAAATAATGAGTATAGACTTTGGTCCCCAGTTAATGCAGTAATCTGGAACAGAATACTGAAGCTTCATTGATTTCTGAAATAATGTAAGACTAAAAACAACCAATAACCCACAGATAACTTTCCTGTGGATAAAAAAAGAAGGGTGGAATAGCTTTTAACAAAAATATTTGGGAGTGTTGTGGTTTGTAACATGCCTCAGGGTATTGGCATAAGGGGAACTATGCACTGAACAAATACAGTATGAATTCCAAATATTAAGAGTCCTTTTGTTTACATAATAACTGCTAAAATATCCTTAGAAAGTTATCAAGAAATTCCAGAAAAACACCTGTACTGGCATTGTACTGAAATGCTTCAATCAGTCTTCAGTAGCTTGAAAAGAGTCCGACAAGAACAAGGGTTAGCAATGAGACATGTATTAGTACAAAAGTTTCCACAACCCTGCTAGGTAAAGTAATGAAAATGTTATGAAGTCCCTAAATCTGCAAAAAATCTCAGGGAGAAAATCAAAGATTTCAGACAAGCAAGTGAAATTAAGGCATTTTTATGTGAAAAGATTTGATCTGATTGCAAAATCTTGAAAGGATATTTCTCTCGGTGTTTGTGTATTACACACACACACACACACACACATAACCAGGGGTGGGCTCCTGGGGGTTCGGCAGCTTTCGGGCAATCCTCTAGCCAAGGATCGCCGGGGTTCGGCGAGCTCCCAAATGCCACCCCTGACTGGCCATGCCCTTCCCACCCCACCTCTCCCACCTCATCCCACCCCTCCCAGGAGTCTCCACGCAGCCCGTTCATCATTCCAGGTAAGTGCAGGGGCTGTGCGGAGGGTCTGGGAGGGCAAAAAACGGGCCTTCCAGAAGTTCCAGAAGTCCAGAAACGGGCCTGTTTCTGGCCTCCGGAGGGCCTCTGGAGCCTGAAGGAAGCAGTTTTCGCCCTCCCAGAGGCTCAGGGAAAGCTTCCGGAGCCTGGGGAGGGCAAAAACACCCCCCCGCTGTTGTGCAGGCGGCCAACTAGGCCACACCCACCATGGCCACACCCATCCAGCAACAGGGCGGTGAACCCGTTGCTAAAGGATCTGAAGCCCACCCGTGCACATAACACACACATACACAAACATTGTTCTTGCGGCTCAGGTCCGAAAAGGTTGCTGACCTCTGAACTAGAATAAGAATATGCATATGAAATATACATTTCTGCTTGCTAGGGTACTTCTCAATCTGCCAAGCACAGGTGTTATACACATTTTTTTTTCTTCTTTAGAAATGGTTAAAAAAAATCAGGGCAGTCAGTGCTAGAGCTCGATATTGCTTGTTAGATTTCTTTATTAGCATCGAAATAGAATTTGGATGCTACCTCTTTTTCTGCATTTTGGAAGCCTGAAACCCCTGTGCATTGGCCAGTAACAATGCCTGGATTTGCTGCCATTATCCTGAGATAGGTCTTCTATTGTGTCACTGAGAGATGTGCCTGCGCATTGTGAGATAGTTAGCTTACCATCATGAGTCACAGCCTGTTGTCAAAAAACTATTCACATTCTGCAGGCAGTTCCTGAATTCTGATTAGTAGCTCTGTATACAGAGAGATATAAAAAGAGAACAGGTTCAACTTGATTTTTGTACAACTCTCACTTCTCTAAAACACAATTTGATATTTCCCCCCAGGAATAGAATGTGCATTTGAATAAATGGATTGGCAGTACAGGATCTTTTCCCATAGCTATTTAGTTAGTTTCACACCTTGAAAGAATTTTGATTGCAGATTCATTTTCATGTTACAGCATGTATCCCTAATATATCTTCACACTCCCTAATCTATCAGACTTTGGTATATGTGGATCAGTATTGAATGTGCTTAAAACAGCAGCCATGGAAGTAATTTGAATGTTTTCTGTTTTATGGACATAAGATATACAGCAAATTGAAGCATAGAGATCTTGGTGCTCTCTGAATTTGGTTGTTTGCTCGCAAACTTTTTTTTTTACCCAGCTAGGTACCATCTATAGTGTTGCTGAATCCAATGTTTCATCAAATTACAACTGAGGTCAGTAGCACACTACTATCCAACTGGTCCAGAATGCGGCCGCGCGGGTGATTGAGGGACTGACTCGGTGCTCCCATGTGACACCTCTCCTGTGCGAGCTGCACTGGCTTCCGGTGGTCTTCCGGGTGCAATTCAAGGTGCTGGTTACTACTTTTAAAGAGCTCCATGGCATAGGACCAGGTTACTTTCGAGACCGCCTACTGCCACCAATAGCCTCCCATTGACCAGTGCACTCCCATAGAGAGGGCCTCCTCAGGGTGCCGTCGGTTAGACAATGTTGACTGGTGACCCCCAGGGGGAGAGCCTTCT